>JAJHUR010136598.1:0-38836 GCA_027495735.1 Lutjanus campechanus
AACCAAACCATACCACAATGATTTGCATTCCCATCACCAGTTTTATTGCACTAAGATGTGCTGAGTTGCGCCCAAGATGGACCGTCCCTGGAGCAGGGCCGAAGCCCGACCAGCCTCCAAGCGCTGATCCAGGGCTGTCTTGCTGTCTTGCCTGTTGCAGACAAACCGTGACGACCCCCCTTTTCGCCTTAAAACAAGCCTGTGTTGGAAGACTCAATTTGTGTGTGCAGGAGAGCAGATAGAGAGAGAAAGAAAGAGAGTGAGAGAGGTTTCTAAATGTCTCTGTGTTCAGCTCTCAGCACTATGCTGCAGTGCCCACATAGTTCCGCCTCTTCTCAGTTACTCACAGTGCTGTCTTCTTCTTCTTGTCACTTGTCTCATGTTCTAAATTTGTTGTTGTGTTATAGCCCCGGTATATTTATCTATAAATGATAATCTAAAATTTTATGCCCTCAATTTTGAGTTAGTTTTCCTCTGGGGTCGAAAATACTATTGATTTTTTTTAATATATACTGCTTTGCGTCAGAGAGGAGCAGCATTAAGTTTCTGCTAATGAACAGTACTTTTTCTTGAACATTTCCTGATCGCTGCTTCATAATAAAAGTTTTTAAATTACAAAATATCAGGGTACTTTTATTGTGAAGAATTTTTAGGAAATTAAACCTGTTTATTCACCGTTTTACAGCTGCTTGACTCAAGACTAGTGCACATCAGTTAAAGGCAAACATTCAAGCAGGTAGCCCTGTTATACTGTAATGTAGACAGGAATGCCTGCTGTGCAGGACTGACGTGCCGAGCCAAACTGTGCTAAGCCAAGTCAGCACATGTGTATGGAAAAGGGGTATTAGGTTTTTGTTTTTTCTTATCCAAAAACTTTGTCCCCTGGTGCTCACCATAGTGTAGCTAGCTAGCTAAACTGCAGCACACTCCAATTTCTGTGGGATTACGTTTTCCATCATTTCAACCCTTTCTCAAGTCCTCCCATTTAGCACTTAATCTCCATCATTATCAGAGCAGGTCTCATGCTACCTCACACATTCCCTGTTCCAAATATAGAGGAACATTATTGGCTTAATAATGTGTAGGAAACATTGCCTGGTAATAATACAGGGGTCTAAATGACTTTCAGCATTAAAAAATGGGAATTTTACCTTGATAGAGCCTCGTTTCAGACTCTGGCTGTAGGACATATTTAGTGTTTAATATCATGAAGGAAGTATATATTTTTTTACTCTAATAATCATATTTGAACAAAGGTTCTTTAACTCCTGTTGTTGGCATTTTGCCTTACTTATAATTTTGAGCTGACAATATATGTATTTACTCAACAGAGGATACCTGTATTTCAACATTTGATTTTTAAATTTTGTGACAAAATATGTGTGAAATTGAAATGAACAGTGGCATTAAAAGTCTGAGAAAGTGTTACACATTTAACTTTCTGATACATGTAGACACCCCAAGTGTTAAAACACTCCCTTCTTCCTTCTTCCACAGCTTCATGACTTCGCGAAGCTCAACGAAAACCTCTTCTACGTCTACAACGACATCGAGTACTTTAAAGACGAGCCACAGAAGATCTCCATCTCGTGTGAGGAGGACATCCATGTCACTGAAGAAGTCTATAAGAGGCCCATGTTCACCATGCCGGCCTACAGGTTGTTTACATTGTTCTTTTATTAGTCCTCAGCTCACACTTCAGTGTACATGTGGCTGCCTGCTGTAGAACATGCAGGTCAGGTTATAAATAGTGGCGCTTGTTTGTGCAAGGGCTGGTTGCCCTGCTTTTTTGGAAGAAAGGATGGAGGCGGTGTTAAAACTACAGATTGCAGCTTCCTGTTTGCAATCAGATCAGCAGAGTCAGCTTTATTGAGATGTCATGAGCTGCTTGCTACATTTCCAGGTCAAGAGAATATATTATTCTCAGAGGACGGCGCTGAGGACTCATCTCTGATCTTTCTCAAGTCTTATAGTCGCAAAAAAGTAGCAGGATGTTTTATTTTTTATCGGTTACTTTTTAAAAAAATTGCTTTTGAACACTTAACATCAGTGTTTCCAAAATTAGTTTGTTGCAACATGTAGGTCTCGTTGAGAACAACTTTCCTCCCTCCCACGCATCTGTAAACTCTGAGTCATCGATGTTGGTAAAAACAATAATGAAAGTTTACAAACTGATAATATTAATAATGAGAAAAAAAATACTGTAGATACCTGTGCATGTACAGTCATGTGTATAAATGTGTGTGCGCACATGTGTGCATTATCAACTGAGAAAGAGAGAAATGAATGTGAGTGTATGATAAATTAATCCCACGTTTTATGAAAGATGTGGCTTTTTTTGTTTGATTGTGTATTTAAGCTTTTCAATCGCTATGCAAGGGGAGACTTCAGGAATCCAGAAGTTTACAGATGGACAATAAATACTTTTCCAGTGTTTACCAGTAAGATGCTTTGCTTGCTTGCTTCCTGGAGGCTACTTAGATATGCTATGTGCACAGCTATGTTGTAAAGAAAAAAGAATTTTGAAGATGCTGCTGTGGGTCCTGCAAAAGTAACGTATATATAATATGTATACTGTCATAATCCAGTTATATTAGATCAGTTTAAATCATATATTATTCGAAAGCAACCATTTTCCATTCCTGCTCTGTAATATTTGTCTGATCCTCTCTCCACAGCAGTTTTTAGCAGGATGTTATATTATGGGAGATTTGAAATAACAGGTGGTGGATTTTAAAGGAAACATTAATGATCCTAAGATTTTTATCTCTCCCACCGCTCCTCGTGGATTGTTGTAGGAGGGGAAGTTTCTATGTGAGATTAGTAAACACAACATGAGGGAGCTCAGCTGTCCAGTCTCACTTTAAGTCAGATGTGTATGTGCCGTGTGTTTTGACCTACATAAGGCTAATATTGACACAACACAGCCGTGGGTTCATCTCCGGGTAACAATCTGTTGTATTGCAGGTACTACAGATTACCACTGCCAGTGGAGGGAGCACCGTTGGAAGAAGACTTTGATGCTTTTGTGAACATACTCAGGGTAAGCTCACGTAAAAACGTCAATCACGGCGCACAGTAACAGTCCCAACAATTAGATGCGCCTTTTTTGGTTGTGCTCTTCTTGTTTTGATGTGCCATTAAAGTTATTAATGGCTGGAATATTGGAGAGCATCTGTTCTTTCTCACTGAGGCAGCGAGAAGGTCAGGGTAGTTTTTTCTAATGTACCCTTTAGAGCCTGTCCTATCAATCACCAATAAGTGTGATAGTTGTTAAAAAAAAATGGCAGAAAACCTGCAGTCTGTACTCACTTTATGTCTGCTCTCTGGTCATCCGCTCTGTCTGGTTTCCGTCCTGCCCTTCACTCATACAGGATGTTCCTTTTCGTCTTGTTTTGCCCTTTTTTGGACTGACTTGCAGCAGCCGGTCCAGTTCCCTGTGGTTGGAAAGTGGCTCCTTTTTTTGACAGCATTTGGATCGGAGCTGAGCTGAGTCCTACTGCACTCTTTATTTCACTCTTTCTTTTTGTAGTTCTCACATTAGGCATTGTCCTTGTAGAGTTTCTCTTGTTGAAAGATTTCAGGCACGGCAGTCCTTCATATTTTACGGTGCAATTTTTTTTTTCTCAAACACAGGACAGTTTACAGGAGAATGGGCAGAAATGATCTAACAAAGGCCAAGAAAAAGGCCACAATAAAAGCAATGGTATCAGAGGAGAAGAAAACAAAAAAAGTTAGTGAAATAAACACAAGATGTACCCACATTACTGCATAGAAATTCAATCATGTATGTCTACATAAATGTGTGCCTGCATATGTCAAACATATCTTGTCGTCAACCCACTAGACACTGAAATATGACCCTTGTAGCTCCTAAAACCAGACCAGCATTTATCAAAGGGGTGTGGTTTTCCATTTCTGTGGTTCAAACATATTTTTAAACCACAGTTTTCTCATCTCAACTAATCCTGTATATTTCCATTTAGGAACCAATAAGTACTGACTCAGTGATTTGCAGCTGGAAAGAGACCAGAAAGACCAGTTATAGAAATAAAACTAACCACTCGTACAAGTGGTGTTAAGAGAAATTTAAACACAAAGAAACTAAAGAAGTGATTTCAGAAGAAACTCCTCTCTGTCCCCTGTAATTATGAACGCCACAACCATTGAAAGTGTGCAAGCTGGCGATTTTTTTTTTTTTCCAGGATGGTGAAAGTATAACCCATCCTACTCTGCTTCTGATTGGCTTGAATGTGAAATGTTGTTCATCCAATCATAGTTGACAAAAATTCACACTCAGCGGGCCTTTCAGTCGTACGTGTCAGTTATACTCGGTGTTTATTGTGTGAGATGTGGTAAAGCGACAAAGCAGGAGCAGCCGCTGATCATTTTGGAGGTCAGGTTTGAGTAGTTAGCCAGTTATTTGCGAAATGTCAAAATAAGCCTAGCTAAGACGCTGTTAGACAAACCTTAGCACTCACTCTATGATAGCTAAGTGCACTGACCCTGTTTTTGTTTCCTGTGATTCATTTTTCAATTCAAAGCAGAAGCGTGGTGTTCAGAAGTCACTGGCTGCTGTAGCAAATTTTAGACCTTCCTTGTGTGATTTTTTTGTTCAGTGTGAGCGAATGAACAATGTTTCACACTCAAGTCAATCAGAGGGAGAGTAGAGCAGGTCATGCCTTTGCCATCCTGGGAAAAAAAAATGCTATGCTATGCTGGACTCAACAGCATCTCTGTAGGGGCATTGTCTGTACAAAACCAGAACAAACTGGACAGGGTTGTTAAACTGCGCGGAGAGATAAGTGGGGAAACAGTGTGCAGCATTACTTAGATGACACCATGACATATAGCACGCCCAGGATGCAGACGAAAAGAGGAATCACATGCTTTGTCCCACATAGCATTCAGCTGCCTAACAAGCTCCAATCACATGGTCTGAATTGGGCATTTTCTTGAACTTGCTCATGAGGTCCTTAATCAAGTTCCCAAAAGGATGCTTTTTATGATGTGTATGTTTTATGATATATTATTTGCTGTCATTTATGGTTATTGATGTTCTTGTATGCTCTTTGTGTGTGACAAATTCCCCTAGTGGCCATGAAGGTTTCATTCATTTCAGCCTGAACATTAAACTGGTGCTAAATTTGGCTGAAATGCTTTTGACGCTGATTTTCCAACTGAATTTAGGCCAGTTTTAACCTCTTTTGACCTGCTAATCACCAAACCCACACTCAGTGGGGAATATTTCCATCTTTAGAGCTGCTGATATGAAAATGGCACGTCATTATAACCCTAATGGTATAACGCCGCTCATCAGAGTCTCTCTTGTCTACATGTGCTCATTTTCCAGGAGAGCACCAGCTTGTCTCTGGGTCACGATGAGTCCCGACGGCTTCCTGCTCTCCTCTTCAGCTGCCAGGTGGGCGTCGGCCGCACCAACCTCGCCATGATCCTGGGCACGCTGGTCATGAATCGCCTGAGGGGTGATTCACAACCGCAGCCTCAGTAAGAACTCAAAAGCGTCTTGAAAGCGGAGAATGACACGACATAAAACTTCATCATGTTTAATAACACCGCAGCTTAGAAACTGGGTTCGTTTCGCCTTTTTGATGTTTCAAAAGACGGGCGTTGACCTGGTTTGCCTTGTTTTGCAGAACTGAGGATGCAGCGGCTTCAGAGCCCAAACCTTTGTTCCAGGTCATCCAGTCTCTGATCAACAAGCTGCCGAATGGACAACAGGTCATGGAGGAGGTAAAGAAGATGAACCTGCAGAACCATCAAAAATCCACTGAAGATGAGAAAATCTGTAGAATGTCTATAAGTTTCCTTCCATTCAAAGATGTGTTTTGTTTATTTCTACGTTGCTTTAAAGTTTGACTTTCACTGTGCAGAATCACGTATGTGCAGTTTGACACGAGAATTAATTTGTTTGCCAAAGGGGGAAAGTGTCTCTATGCTCACTTTTCAGACTTTGAAGTGAGTTAGGAGACATTTTGTGTCAGTTAAATTTTTAAAATTAATATTTGAATATTTATTGATGAAGAAGTTTGAGGGGTGGAAGTAAAACTGATAAAAATGCTTGTCATTTAAAAAAGAGTGATACATTGTCAATTAATCTGCTAAACTTGATGGACATTTTGACCGTGTCTACTGTCTACCATCCATTCTCCAATTCACACAACCACACCTATTTTTCATTTCACTCACTTTTCATCACTTCCCTTGTTTACTTCCATTTTTTCAGTGATCTTTGTGTTGGATGGGGGAAAATGACACATGAAAACATGGCTCTGTTTTCATCATATCACAACCGTTTTAATATAATCAGCTTTAAAAAAAAAACAACACATAAGCACATGAACACAGTTAACCATGTTCATTTTTGGGGAAAAACTTTACCAGACACAAATTATTCTTAGAAACTGAATATTTTTTATATGTCGTTAAACATTTCTGGAGGACATCTTTAACTTATGATATTTAAATCAAGGTTTTAGAAGGTGAAATTATATATTTATTCTAATGAACCAAAGATTTTAACTCGATGACACTACTTTGAAGTTGATAATGTCTTTGTTTTTATCTGACAGGTTGATCAGGCCATCGCCCTGTGCTCAGAAATGCACAACATAAAAGAAGCAATATACGAGAACAAGAGTAAGCTGGAAGGGATCGGAGAGGACTATCAAATTCAGGTTAGTGATGATGATTCTTTTTTACTTTTAGCTGTTATTTTTAGTAGCGCTGAGAGCGACCTGTAATTTCTCTTCAAAGGCAGCACCGTGTGCCGCAAGTGACACTTGATTTCTGAGAGCTTCTGCTGCTTGATTTATGCTCGGCTAAATAAAGCAAGAGTGAGCCAGAATCAAAGGATGACGATGATGATGATGATGCATATAAAGTCCTCGTCAGCGTGAGCCCTCGAGCTGATGGAGGACTTGAGTAATGGATAATATTAGAGAAGAAAATCAGGAACCAGGAATCAGGAACAGTTTCTGAGCTGCGACCATGAGCAGATATTGAAGCTTTTGTCTGTCTGTCTGTCTCTTAGGGAAGCAGCACCAAAGACTACTTTCTCAACAGAACCATGCAGAGTTTGGAGCGTTACTTCTACTTGATTGTTTTTAATGCATACCTTCACGAACAGGTAACGATTCTTTACTGCAGTGTAAAATCCCTCATAAGGTTACAAGCCATTCAAATAATCCTGAGTTCTAACTATATATTTCTGCATTTTGCAGTATCCTCTCGCTTTCGTGTCCAACTTCAGCCAGTGGATGTGCTGCCACACGTGGCTGTACAGGTTACTGGCCTGCATGGACCTGTCGGAGCTGTCAGCCCCGGCCGAGCTGGTCACCAGAGGAGCTCGAGTCCTGGTGAGAAAATCAGACACACAGATAAGATCGATGCTTTTATCCTCAGGATTTGGATTACATCTCTGCATAGGTGGCAAAAGTACATGCATTATTTGCTCAAAGTACAGATACTTGTGTAGAGAAGACTCCGGTAAAAGTAGAAGTACTGTTTCAACTTCTTCAGTCAAGTAAAAGTGAAAAAGTACAGGCTCTTAAATGTACTCTAAAACTTGTGCGTGTTATGCACTCATACATCAAGGAATAGTTATGTATTATTGTCCCATCTGTTTCGGTTGAAATGAGCCTTGATGTTGGGAAGGCGGCGTGCAATGAACCAAAATAAAAACAATCAATTTTTACTCTTAAATGCATTAAAACTAAAGTTACGAGCCTGTTTGGAAAATGTAGGGAGTAGACAGTACAGATATAAGTCTTAATCTGTCTGTTATGTGAAACAAAAACCATATCATGCAGGACAGCAGTGTATCCTCGGTGTTAATGCACACAAATACTTGCTTCTGTTATTTTTTTAAAACTGATAAATCCCACCACATCTTCTTTTCTGCAGTGTATCTCCAATCTCTGACCATCCTCCCACATGTAACCATCCGTATCTTTAAATGCACTAAATATTGTTATGTTATGACTAATGTGTGTCTGGATGTGTTTGCACAGGTTGCCGATGAGTGTTTGGCGCCGGACGTGCTCAGCACAGTGAAGGAGATGAAGGCGGTCAACTTCAGACGAGTGCCCAAGATGCCCGTTTATGGAGTGGCTCAGCCGACATCAGAGGTGCAGCAGATTCCCCTCATATTTCTGATACTTAATCACATGAATCCTAAATATCCTGAAGGATTTAGAAGGAGATTATTTTATTACTACAACTTCTATCTAGAGAGGATTATTTTTAACGTGTCTCTCTCTAAGTAGTGATTTTTGTGGCTTATTAGAGATTGTACTTGACTTAAAAATCAAAGGAAGGAGCAGGAGATCTAATACTTTGGAGTTTTATAAATCTTAAGTGTAATTTTCAAAAGACTGACTTTGCACATCCCTATTTCCACATCACAAATATTCACCCTTGCAGTCATGAATATTCACGAGAGTACAAATAGACTGAGAGGAATGACTCATGATGATTTGGTGGAGATTCACACGCCCACCTCAGGACGCTCCAGCTGGACTTCCAGCTCCTCGTCACCTAATCTAGTTTAGTTTATTTGCACAATGATAAAGGTGCAAAATATACATGCAAATATACAATAGAAAAAAAAAACAGTAGGGCTGCGTAAAGTATTATTGCAAATAAAATAAATCGCATTATGGTGAAGTGCAATATCCAAATCGCAGAAGCTGCAGTTTTTTTTGATAAAAGTAATATGTGTGATTAAACAGCGTTACAGTGAAGTACTGTAGTGCTGCAGAGATGCCCTGGCCTACAGATCCTGTTCTCTAGATGTAAGAAAACATGTTTGTTTGGCACAGACCCCAACAAATGTCACATCATCATCAAATTCATTTCCCAAGTTCTTTCATATTACACTGTACAGATATGGAATGCAAAAGTACACGTTATCAAGAGCTTGTCCAATTTACAGATTTTTAAAAGGAAATTGTCAGATTTACTTCATAATGTTTGATTATTTTTTGACCTGTACACATAAATGTCCTTTTTCCTGTAGTTTATGCATTTTTAGTTTTTATTGGTTTGTTATTTACTGATTGGTTAGTCTCTCTGCTAACTGTGTGTGTTTCTGGTTGTCTCCTTTGTTGCATTTTTTCTGACATTATGTTAGCATGGTTTTTTATTAGTATCATTATTATTATTTTCTATTGTTTGTTTCATTTCCTTAAAGGAAGGGAGGTCCTGTGGCTCCCTGACCTCTCCTGACACATTTCTTTTTTTCATTATCTGGATTTTATTCAGCTTTATATGTGTTTTTTTTTTTTTTAAACAGTGTTGGGAGAGTGAATAATCATTGAATACTCATAAACTTTGTTGTTTGCTCTGTGCAGGCTATTGGAGCAGTTTTGGCGCATCTGACGGATGAGAAGAGGAAGCACAGCCACGTGTTGTGGGTCAACCTGCAGGAGGAGCTGGTGCTGGAAGGGAACGGTCAGATTTTCACACCAAGGGAGCCGTCGTGCATCGACCAGCCCATTTCTATCCCAACGTCTGACCCACAGCTAATAGAGGTAGAGTGAAAACTTGTGTTTTACCATCAGAAGCTTTAGAATTTGGTGTAATGTCACACAATTGAAGTGAAGGTGCTTTGTTTTTCCTCCTGCCCTGTAGAAACTGGAGACGTCTCTGAAGGAGGAGATCCTGCGAGCTCAGAAGTGGCTCGAGGTGACGCTGGAGCAGGAGAAGCAGATGAAGATGTTTAAAAGCTGCCTGACGGTGCGGGAGATCTTCAACCAGCACATCAGCTCCCACCAGGGCCTCGTCTACAAACGCATCCCTCTGCAAGACCACAGCGCGCCCCGGGAGGAGGTAAAGATGTGAATGAACTCGCAAACATGCAGGCATGAGGTCCAGAAACAGCTGACAGGTTCCTGTGGTTTCTGTTTGTAATGAAGAGAGATGATGATGAATAAGCCTTGTGCTCCCTCTAGTGGTCAAGAATGTTACTGTCACACTGAACTTTTCACCATAACCACAACCAATCGTATTGTATTTTAGAACTGTTCATTAATTCAGCAGTTTTCTGTTATAATAGATTATAAATTTTGATTTTAGTTTCATATTTTAATATATTGTGGAATAAGCATTAAATTAAGTTTGTGCTGAAAATAAAAGTTAAAAATGTGATCAAATAGCAGGTTTTTTTTTTTTTGTTGTTGTTAACTTTAGTCTTTTATTTTTGGGAACAAACTTTTGCAAAATTAATGCAAACTGTGCATTTTTTCCAAATTCCAACTAAACTCTTTAAATAACATAGTTCCTAAATATATAACCCGTAGTTCTGACAAAAATCTGTTGCTCAGATGTTAGATATTTTGATTCAGTGTTATATTTTTTTGCCTAATGAGCAAAGCTAATATTAATTCATCAGGAAAGAGTGTAATGTCAGACTGTGCTTAAAAAATCAGTTAATTTAGACAGACTTGTAAAAAAAAAAAAAGTATCAGAAAACATATTTACTTTTTAATTCAGCATACCCAAAATCAACTAAAGAATGCTTAATGGAAATTCCTAGCCATTTCTATTAGCTTTATTAGCTGTTAGCTTTAATGTTAATCAGTTCATACATCAAGTTAACTCTTTACTTGTTTTAGTGTTTACTTGGTAAGCATCAGCATTGCATTCAAAAGCTCTTAAACAGTCATAAGATAAGATAAAGATACTAACATGTTGTTAAACTCTTCAGATGTCATAAAGAGATACTGTGTTAGAGACTGTGTGTGTTTGTACATGAACTGTGTGTGTGTGTTGTTGTGGTTCTCAGGAACTTGATAAGCTGTTGGAGGCCATGAAGAGCGCCTTGGCTGAGGACTCTCGCTCAGCCTTCGTCTTCAACTGCTCTAACGGCAAAGGCAGGACCACGACCGCCATGGTCGTCGCTGTTCTGACCCTCTGGCACTTTAATGTGAGACGCCTCCTCGTGTTTTGTGCATGATCGTGAAAACCCTCAGTATTAAATGCCATTTACATAAAAACGATCACATGATCATCATCCAAAATACCAAAACCTGGTGTCTTCCACCCGCAGGGTTTTCCAGAGTTTGCTGATGATGAGATTGTGAGTGTTCCTGACGCCAAGTACACAAAAGGAGAATTTGAGGTATGTGCACTTAATGTTTGTTATTGTTGAGTTTTTGTCACTGTTGTGTTGCTGATTTGCTTTTGCTGCATCAGGGGTCAACTGGCAGTCAAAAGAGCACAGCCAGAACTGTGAACTTTAAACTCTTCAGCGCTCTGGTGAGCTTGAATTTCTGCAGGTGACGCTTATTTCTTTGTTTGTTCCACTTTGACACACATGCTGCTGCTGCAAACATAAAACACGCTAAAATGCATCATTAAGGCAACAAAGTAGCAAAACGACAAAACAAGTCCCGACCTGACCCACACACAGATCTCATGCGCAGGTCTCAAGCTCTTCACAGGAGATGTTTGCTAACAATAGTGTTCATTTTGTCTGCTTTTTGTTCGCAGTCTTGATTCTTTGTCAGATGTCTTTGTCAGTTTTTGTTTTTTTCATGTTCAGTCAACCTCATCTTGTTTACTTTCAGTCAAGTATCAAATGACTGAAAGTCTGGGCGTTTTATTCTTATATTAGTCAAAGAAAAACTATTTTAGTCTACTTTTAGTCTATGGAAACTGTCCTAAAACATTTTAGTCTTTTTAGTGATCAGATAATCTTTAACATTTCAGTCAATATAGCTGAAACCACATTCTGATTATTATTTCCAGATATAAATGTGATAAGGCCGATGCTGTCCCTTACAGAGAGCCTACATTTTTGGTTTTGGAGAGAATCAAAACATCACCCAAATAAACTAGTTTTGCAGTAAAATATTTATATACAACCATCCATTTAAAAAAAAATTATGAAAAAATAAAGCTTGTGCTTTGTTCTACCTCTGGTAGGGGTATCTCAAAAACTAAAGCCTTTTTTAGGGATTTGTTCTCCCTCTATATGGTGCAGGCAATAATTATTGACGACCATGTTTCATCACAGTTTTTGTTAACAAAATTAATACCAGTACAAAATTAGCTTCAACATGTTTGTGTTAGCTTGTGGCCGTAGCTGTGGGAATTATCAGCAGGGCAGCTGTTGTGAAGTTCATCTCATTAATGAATCACATCACCAGTTTTCCCAAACAAACAATTCTTGCCACACAAGTGTATATTAAAGGGGTGCTCCACTCAGCCTTCCTTTTTTTTTACTTTTCTAAACTCTAACTCTGCACTTGTGATTGAAAGCTTTGGCCAACCAAATGCAGAAGCCAGAGTCTTTCTCCTCTGCTCTGAATGGTGGCTGCTGGGAGCTTTTTTCTCTTGATTCAGAGTTGCGACAATGACTCAGTGGTTGGAACCTGCTGGCCGTGTCCTCGGCACTGTAAACACGGACACACAGAAAGAGGCCGCGCTCCGCAGGCACACAATACGGCGTGCCAATCACAGCGCCGCGGCCGCGGGAGTTTCTGGGATACACAGAGTGGTCGCCACGGAAACCTCGTCTGCCTCCTATTCAGCCTCTGAAGGATGTGTGATGTTGCCATCCCCGCTGCCTTATCTGGCAAAATAGGCGTTGCTATGGCTGTGAAGTCCAAAGCCTTATGTGACGGAGGAAGTGGTGTGACATAGAGGCTCGTAGGGAGATAGCGAGTCTGAATATCACGAAGCATCTTGAGAAAATATTTTCTGTTAAAATTTTCTTGAAGCTGTAATTTTTTTTTGTTTTGTTTTTACAATAAGGATTTATTGAATGACAATATGAAAGGGGTTACTCATAATGATGAACATACAGAGACTTATTACCTTTTTTTCTGCTTTACGGAGGTTTGTAACGAGTTTCAGCTCAATGTTTAGCTGTCTGACCTGCAGCTTTACCGTTATGGTTCACTCCCATCGCCCCGACTGTGATGGTTTTGCCGTCTGGAAACTGGGCAAATGCCAGAATGGTTGCCTGACTATGTGCACGTTTGGCTGCTCAGAATGGGTCATAATTGCACTGATAAAAAAAAAAAAAAATTCTTTGGTTTTGATTAAAAAAGTTATTTTAAGCATTTGAGATTGTACCTTTAAAACACATTCTCATGATCCCCTAGTGAGTGGAAAAGTCAACTGAACATGTTGCAAATGTCAAGCATGGTTTTCAGCCGCAGGAGGCAGCTATTTTCAGTGATATAGCTTTAAAAACCCACTGTGCACCACCTGCTGCTCAGCACCAAATAGCAGACAGTTACAGTTGGCAATTAGCTGGTGAGCACAGAGGAGCATTTAACATCTTAAAGGCCACTTATCTCTCTCAGGAGTTGGTTGAGACAAACACACAGAGCTAAAAGAGAGTGAATATTGGACTTTCATTCACCAAGTTGGACTCAGATTTACCAGGTGGCTTGAAACACAACTCTTAACCTTTAAACATTTGACAATCCAAGTGGTCTGAGGGGAACCTAGGATTTAGAAAGTCTAGCCTGTGACAGGAGGTCGGTCACAGGTTGGTAAAATAGTTTACTGTTGAGTTGGGATTATTTCCGGAATCACTTACTGGACCTTTTAAAGGGTGAGACTACATCATTGTTGTTGTTCAACTTGTTTCTGCTGCCCTCAAGTGGTCAAAAAAGGGTTTACTTATTGAGTTGAACTCAAAAATAGCCGTAAATAAATTGTTGTTTAATCCTTTTGTCTTTTTCAAGCTTAAAGACATTGCTGAAATTTTGTTTTCCATTGCTGAAATGTCCTTTTATGCCCAATCAGTCATTTTTAACCACATCAGCTTACTGTAAGGTGCACACAAACACATGGCTGAAGAACTTATAAATGGGAAACTGACTTTATTAAAAATCAAACTACAAGCCTACTTTTATGTCACTATTTAACAATATTAGTGGCATAAACAAATGAATGAAATGAATAATTGATACATATTGTATCAGTCTGTATGAAAATGCAACGTGTGTGAATTCTGAGTTCAATGAGTATACATAAAATTGTTCTATAGTAAAGGGTTTTATGCATCCTGACACGGATTATGTGTGTTTTTTCCCCAAGGGCAGTGGTCAGGCTGCATGCTGATGTTCTGACACACACACTGAATCAGAAAATAGGGTTTTGCCTGCAGGCTTGTTCTGTTCTCTGATCCCGCTCTTTGGTTTTTCCCCCCTCCCTACCTCCTCCCGCTTCTTCTTCTTCTTCCTAGTGTTATCGATTTTAACATTAGCATTTGAAGTAAACCCGCTGCGGAGGGTCCATCAACAAGGTTTAGTAAACTAGGTTGCAGCCGCACAGCGCTGATGGAAACATTCACGTCTCCGCTACAGTAGGTCAACGCTGAAAATGAATATGCTGACACACTGACACGGATATTTAAATTAGGTCAGGACCGACACGCAGGACTCTTCTTATCAACAGACCTCATAAAATGGACAGTTATCCTGGTTGTTTTATTCAGTGCTCATCATATTTATATGAATATCATTTTATTCTAAACATAGAAAAGTATACATTTTAGCATGCATGATGATGCAAGACACCACTGTTGCTCCAACATTATTTATAATCCACATTTAATACATAAAGGCAATTCAAAGGGCTTTTACGCAACAAATTAAAAACAAAGTATAAGGCATAAAAACACAAATTCTAGGCATGGCAATTATGTTTAAATAATACACTTAATTACATAATTTCACTTAAACTACAAATGCATTGTTTCAGTCACGATTTTGTAGCTTCAATACATTTTGATTCATGTGTTTTAATGTGCATTTTTGAATTTGCTCATAGAAATGATGAGTTGAAATGCCACAGATGGTGACGAAAGGCAAAACCTTGAAAATTCCTTGCACTTTGTGAACAAATATGTGACTTCGTGATGACCTTGCTGGGCATTCCTCCTCTTCTGTTGTAGGTGCAGCATCAGCCTCATTCATTTTAAAAGCATAAAGCCACGTTAGGTGGGAGGCAGATGTACCAGAGTTCTTGAAAGTTTTAGCTGAAAACAAACCATATAACGAGTGATGTGTGTTGTTTCTGGTGTGCAGGTCGTGATGCAGCTGGTGCGCCTGCTCCCCGACGGCCACAAGATGAAGAGGGAGGTGGACATGGCCCTGGACTCTGTCAGCGAGACCATGACGCCCATGCACTACCATCTGAGAGAGATCATCATCTGCACATACAGACAGGTACGGCACATCTCCCCGTAGGTTTCATTACCTGGTCCTTAAAATACAGCACATCCACTTTTCTCCCGGATGAGCCCACATTTGTTATGCCGAGCAACACTCCACCACCGACCCCGAGCAACCACAGGAAGACACCTTTAAAACATGTTATTGCAAATAACCGCGACACTGAATCGAGACTCACAAAAAGCACAAAATCAGAACACAACAGCGACACACAAATCCAGAAGTCTCCGTCTTCTCATGGTGGCACAGGAGCTTTTAAGTTTTTTTTTGCTCAGGCCAGGTGCAGTTCATTGAGAAATCACATGAACAAAGCTAGAGAGAACAGAAGAAGAAAACTGACACTTGAAATAGATATTAACTCGTAAAAAAAATCACATCCTGAAAGCAGTGAAGACAATAAAGGCAAAACATAAATAGTTAAAAACTAGATGTGTGCGTGCTTGCTCTCATACTTCTGTCTTTGTAAGGACCATTTTGACTTTAGGTCTTGTTAGTGGAACCTTTTTGGACATTTTGGCCCCTCGTCAAAGGGCTGTTTTGATGATTAAGACTTACATTTTTGGGGGTAATGTTCAAATTATGTTTAAAATAAGGTGAGGGTTAGGATTAGAGTTGTGTAGCGTTCTAGTCTGAGTCTGAGGTTGGAATTTCCAACTTCCATCCTCCAAGTGTTCCTGGCGCACAAAACCCAAATGTAAACAAAAAAACATGCCTGGCTTTGACAAATTGATGTTGCTTTGGCAAAGTGCACACACTGTAGAACTCTCAGCAGCGCAGCCTTCTTGGATATATTAACGACACAGAGGAAGAAAGAGGATGCATGAGGCAACAGGGGCCATTATACATTTTGTTTTGCACAAGTTCACAAGTTGAAACTTTGAGTGACGTTGAAATTTTTGAGTTTTGAGTTTGAGTGGTCCAGGGTAATGCATGGCGTCACTGAGGGTCCATGCAAGAATTCAAATACAAATATACCCAATAAATGGAAACTCAGAGTCCAGATACAAGCATTCTAAACTTGTACTGAATATAAATTGCTAATTTGAGACAGACAGTTATGTTCAAAAGGGAAGAATCATCACACATTCGTCTTAACGTCCTGGATGATTCCTGAATTGTTGAGTAATTCCTAACATGTTTCTCTAAAGAGGGTAAATCAAATCAGACAAATCTGTCCTCTTCATGCTGAGACACTGTCAGCATGTTTTACAAGGACTCAGCTGCAATTTCACCGGAGTCCCATAGATGGCGTCAAGAAGTTGTTTAGCCGCAGCTGGGATCAGAGACATGAATGAGAGAGACCCGCTGCTCTGCGAGCACGAGCTGCAGAGCGTGGAAACTGATTGTTGTGCAACATAACTTATCTCTAAAACTCAATGGAATTCCTTTGAGTCTAAGTGGAAACGAGCAAGGGGGAAAAAGGCGGAAAATAAATGATTGCTTGTGGGATTTTCAGGCTTGCCCTCTTGAAGTTTTATTTAGTGTGCCTGCTGTGCAAAGCACAAGGGTACACTTGTGCTGTTTATGGTCCAAGTAGTATTAAATAACATAATACATCAGTATCAGCTGCTTTGTTTGCTACATTCATTGAATGTCTTCTGATTTATTATATTACCTTCATTGAATATTTTTGAAGTGCTACCTGCACTTCAGAAATAAGGAAGGAATAAGAAGGAACAAGAGGGGGAAGAGAAGTATTTTTAATCTTAGCATTGTGATGAAAGGATGAAAAGCAGCTGCAGCTCCATCTCTGCAAGGTCATTTAAGAAAGCAAAGAAAGCAAACTTAGCTTGTAGTGGCACTTGAAAGACCTATGCGGACAAGGTCCCTCCTGATGCTGTGGCCTCTGCAGGACCACGGCTCTGTTTTAGCCATTTGTAATGCAGACTGTAATCATTGTGCCTCTGTGCACCGTCAGCCGTTCTCAGTGCGCTGGAGGCACCCGGTCCTGTCTCCACCGTATCAATGGGCCTCATTGTCCTGTGAACCTTGTCTTTCGCATATATTCTCTCTCCGTCTGTCACTTTCTGATGCCAGGCTCCAGGAAAAGGCTCGCTATATCAGCTCACTTTCAAATCAATTAGGTAATTTGTAGAGGCTGTAAAGAAAGTTTTATACGTATTTGTTGAGCATGTATTTGTATTTTAAATGTTGTGAGGTAAACATGCACTGACCTCAGCCTGTCCCAGAGTTCAAAAGGATAATTCTGGTTAAAAAGTAGTTACATTTTTCTAGTTGTGGACCCTGTGGAGTTTTTGCCCACTAGGAGAGCAGTGTTTTTGTAAGTGGGTCCCTAGTTTACTTGTGTCAATCATATAATCGTGCTCAGCCACACGTCACTATAGCTGCCTGGTTACTGGCTTGTTTATCTTTTTATGCTGCCATTTCTTATCTGAACAGGAGGAGAATATGTATTGGTCAATCATACAGTTAGCTCGCTACACACCGGTCACACACAGCACGCTACAAAAGAACAGTAAGACTGCATTATGTCAGTATTTGAACATTTTAGTATTTAAGTACAGCAACCCGCTTGTAACTCTTCTCATTAACATTTCCATAAGTCACAGTACACATGTCTTAATACAGTGGACATACAGACGCTAATACACAATATTTGTGCACAGCGCTGTGCATGGCAGCTCACCTGTCATCTCATGTGTCTGGCAATGTTTCAAAACTCCCAACAGCTGCAATGTAGCATAGCGGTACGTCAGAGAGGAAGCAGACGGCACTAGCTAACATGACTGTACACGCTGCATGGTTTAAAACATTAAAACGCTTCACAAATGTTTTATGTGGGTTGAAATGTGCGCAACATTTTTTCATTTGTTCGACCTCAAGGATACACAAGCGCTACTTCTTCATTCTCTAATGTTGGACATAGGGCAGACTGGACGCTGCAGTGATTCACAATTTGTTTAGGTATCTATAAGTAAAATTGTAATTAAAATTCCTTATGATTTATTTGGAATCTGTTCTTGATTCCTAAACCTGCTGATGATCGTCTCTTGAGGTCTAAAGTGGTATGATGAGAGAGGAGGGGCCGGGGCTAACTGGTTAGCATGCTAACTTCACTAGATACTTCTGCAACATAATACGAAGACGTCTTCGATTTAACACCAAAACTGTTATTTCTTCACTTTCAGTTGATAATTTTAGTGACTTTTTTGAACGTTTTGAACTAAAATTCTTGCTCCTTTAAACAACTTTTTGCTCCTTTAACAATTTTCACTGCCATACTTGACCCCTACCAGTCGTGCTTGCCCACAATTTTCCTTATTTGCCTCATCAGGCTTCGTTTTAACGACTTTGCTGTATTTCCAGATTTCCGCAGTTACTGGTTATCATAAAATGTTATCATAACCAATAGAAACTGTGGCCAAAACTACAGAAATTGGACCCAGAGTGTAATAAATCCAAATGATCTTTTAACCCTGCTATAGCAGACCTCAGGTTGGCACCATGTTCCCCTTTCAGCCTTTCCCTTCCTGCCTGAACCAGCAGGCCAGGTGATAAACAGTGCCAGATGTTGCTAGAACCCGGCAGGCAGCAGCAGACGAGAGAGAGGGGAGAAAAGGGGGGAAGAAGAGGGGAAAAATTTCACCCCCACTCTCTCTCTCTCTCTCTTCTCATAGCCCCCTCTCCCCTCAGAAGCACCCTCCTCCTCTTTGACAGTGGTTGGAAAATGTGTCTTTGATAGAGAAAAAATATATTTACACTGGGACCCGAACCGTCCGCCAGCTCCCAGAGGGGCCTGGGAAGGGGGGGTGGGGGGTGAGTGGAGGTGGGGGGTGGGTGGGGCTTTTTTTGGAGGTTGGGTTCTCCTTGAAGGGCCTGTAAATCCCTGCAGCCGACCAGGCGTGACCTCGCATTGCAGATGCATCCTCCAACATCAGGGCCAACGCAGCGGAGAGGTTACTTCCTCTCCTTCTTCTCCTCCTCCTCCTCCTCCTCCTCCTCCTGCTGTCTCCTGCACAGGAATCAGCTGCAGGGGCCTTTTCTTTCCATCGTCAGGCCAGTCTGAGGGAGAAAATTGCCTCAAGCAGTCTGTGCACACCGACTTTGATATTGTTCCCTTTTTTTGTGGAGCTTTGTGTGTTTACGGGTTTAGTTTGACACCCAGGCTGAATTTATTGGATATTAGAAATGATGTGGAGGTGAGCAGGGAATCCGATGTTAGCTGATACACCAGCATCTCTTAAACCTCTGATTCGTTTGCAGCTTTATCTGATTTCTTGCCAGAACATCCCATGTCCACAAATTATATTTATATATTAAAGCGCAACTTAGCTATTTTGCAACCTGAATCCTATTTTTATATGTTAAATGACTAATGGGGCAATTTTTGAAATTGATCCAGTATTGAGGAAGAGCGTTGCAGCTGGTAGAAGGGACACTGAGCTGCAAAATAATCTTTGTATGTCAAATTACGTCCACTAAAAGTGCTTGTTTTTGCCCCTGACGGGCTCAGATTGTCAGAAGTCTCCTGACAACATTATTTTGAAAAAAATCGTGACTGATAAACCTTTTATTTAACCAGAAAGAGCTGTTTCGATTCTCTCACCAGACTCTCTTTTATCCTCTTAATTATGCAGTTGTAATCGTCATTCAAACAACTCGGCAAAAACAAAAATAAACCATTTACTTACCTCATTAGATGCGGAAAAAGTGAGAGGACCGAGAAGCAGCGGGGAGAAAGGGCTTGTACAGCCAGATTGTTTTTGCTGCGAATTAAGGATTTATTTAAACCAAACAACAAGAGAGTCTGTGATTTTTGGTGAATTTAATTTTGTGTCTGTCAGGTTTAAATGAAGTGGGTTTTAAGATGATAAAAATACCATTTCTGTAAATGGAGAGTTTGGTCAGAGCAATAAAATAGCTGTTTCTGGTTAAACAAAACGTATCTTAGTCTTTCAAAAACATTTATTTCTGTAGTGATCCTGTCCATAATGTTGTCAGACACTTATGACATTATATTATATTATAAATACTTATAATACAAATACTTTTAGTAGACTTCATGTACATTTACATAACCATTGACACAGCTGCCAAATGCAAGTATATTATTTTTCTGCATTGTTTATATAGCATAGGAACGGTGGGGAGATGAGATGTGGAAGTTGCAAAACAAAGACATATGATAGGTTGATGCGTCACCATATCATTAGAGCGCTCTGCTTCCTTTGAAAATGACTCATAGCCTGATGCTCTGTCACCGGCAGTCTGAACGTACCGTTACTTTGACGGTGCGTAGTTGTCCATAAGGATTGTAGCTCAGTTTTGCTTCTGCCTGCTGCAGCTCTCTTCCCCAATACTGGATGAATTTCAAAAATTTGTTGTCTCCATTAGACACAGGCACAAAAACATGGGAAAATAGGGTTCAGGCTGGAAAATACTGAAATTATCCCTCTAATTATATTTTTTGCCCAGTCCATCAGTTAGCTCTGCATGCCTAGTGTTACCCTTGAGACCACCAGGCCGAGCACGGCATAGCTTTGTCTGATTTATCCTGTCCAGGACTTCACGGGCTTCCACCCAATCCATCAAAAGGGTATTGGAAGCAAAGTGAGTGCAGGTACAGAAATGGAAATTGTCAAATCTGACAATCCCACAAACTCATCTCCTGATCTTTCTTGCTGGGCCAGGAGTTTAAGCAATTTTCCTGTATCTCCTCTTTTCTGTAATTAAAAGCTTTTCCACTCAGGTGGTGAGAAAACTGAAACGCACAGAGCACAGAATGAATGAGCGGCAAACCATGCTGTGTGTGTGTGTGTGTGTCCAAAGAAAGGCCCTCATGGTTTGGACGGGGCAGTGGAAAAATATTTTCAGAAAGGGGAGAATGCTGCGAGCAGGTTTTCTCGAGGAAAGGTAGTGGACGTCTTTAGGAGAGAAGAAGGGGGGAGGAAGCGGGGGGGGCCAAACGCTCTGTGTTTGTAGAGGTTGAGGGGACCACCGCAGCACTGACAGCCAGATTAATTTTACTGAGAAAGAAGAGCAAGGGATTAGAAAGAAAAAAGGAAAATGAGAAAGTGGTGTGGTGGGAAAGTAAGAGGCAGTCACACTGCAAGGTTAATGAACCACTTCGCCACGTTGGAACTAGTATTTTGCAGCTTTGCACTTTAATTCTCAGCTATCTTTAATACTCCTTTGGCCTAAGGGCCTTTGTGTTAACAGTTTTCTTCTCAATTAGGACAACCACTTGACACAAGTGGGCCAATTACAAGGTGGTGTTGGTAACAGCCAAAGGAAATATTGGCAGGAAAACGATCCCACCTGAGCCAGAGACAGGTTCTTCTTCTTCTTGCCTGAAGTGCGCGTTGACTCCTGAAAAGAGGCTCTTATTTAGATCCAGCGCTGTGGGAGGGAGCAAAGTGGGAGAGCCAGAGGTTGTTGTTTTTATTCATAATTTCCAGCCTCTCACATGCCAGTGCCAAAAGCAGTATTTGCTGCGGCTGTCTACAAAATGACTTACTTTGACCGAATCCCATCTGAGCAGGTGCAACCAGCTGAGCTTCTTGGATGGGGATAACACCGCCTCTCTGTGCACCGTCAGTCCAGAGGCCAGGGAGGTGTGATTGTGTGTATGTGTGTGTGGTAGTACATGTAGAGGTAAATAAAGCGTCTCTGGGGACTTTCCAGAGAGGTTTGGTGAAGGGGGGGGGGGTTATAGGCAGCTGCTTCGAGTCAGCTGCTATTCAGGAGCTCATTTATTTTAAGGGAGTTTCCACAGCTGTAAATTACTTCAGATGATACTCTAATACACCTAGAAAGAGTTTAATGTACCCGCTGATGTCTAATATGACACGATCCATTAGAGGGCTGCTGAATTCAGTTGTAGCATTGATGCTAACCTCATATATCTTGTGTCAGTGATGATTTATGTGCCTTGTTTAGAAGCTGTAGTTCCAGTAGTCCATTTGCAGCAGATGCCAGAGACAATGAGAAGAAAAAGTACATGCAACAAGATCATTGTGACTTTCCCTTTTTTCTTTTTTTCTTTTAATGCCTCCTTGGCTGAAGACATTATGTTTTTGGGTTGTCTGTCTGTCCTTTCCATTCTTTTGAACACGATATCTTAAGACTTGGTACGAATGTCCTCTTGGACTGGAGGATAAACGAAGATTCGATTTTGGTCAAAAGTTCAAGCTCAAAGTTCAAGCTCGCTGTGAGCTCACGTATGTCTGTCACATTATTGTGAACGCAACATCTCAAAAACGCTTTGATGTAATTTCTTCAAATTCGCCACAAATGTCCACTTGGACTTGAGAGGGAAATGATTCGATGTTATTCGTCAAAGGTCGTGTTTCAAGGTCACGTCTGCCCATTTTCGTGACCATGATATCTTTACATTTGCATTTGACACAAATGTTCACTTGGACTCGAGGACAAACTGTTTAAATTTTGGGGTCAGACGTCAAGGTCTCTGTGACCTCACAAAACATGTTTTTCCATAACTTAACCTCTGTACACCTCTGTAAAAATAGTCTCTGAGTGAAGACAGCATTCCTACTGAAAATTGTTGACTGGAATCATTCATGTCAATATAGTGATTAAAATAAACATTTTATTTAATTCCTTCAAAGTCACTGCAGATATCGTACAGATCTGGACGTAAACTGGAACTTGACTGATTGGCAGAAGCGTGCAACTGCATGGCGGTTGTTCTAGTTTTTAATGTTTATTAATGAAGTTTTTTTTTTCCACACAGCAGATAAGAAAAAAGGACAAAAAGACAAAGAGGAACAAAATAAAACAAACTGTCAGCTGACAGAAAAAATGGATATGTTCATGTCAATCTGTATTCAAATGTTCACAAGTGGATTGAGAGTAAGACAGAGTCCGTGCCACCAAGGTCAAGAGAGACCAAGACAAAGGCCAGAAATCAATGAAAACCAATAAAGTAAAATGTAATTAGGTCCCAGTATGACCCCTGTCCTTCATAATATGATCAATAAGGTTAGAATATACTGAATTTATAGAAGATTTAGAAAAGAAAACATGTTTAGCCATTTTTTTAAAGCAGGGAGGGTCAACAGATTTCCACTCTCTCTCAGGATAACCCTTTCTGCTTTGACCAGAACAAATATTACAAGAAGACTATCAGGTGTTAACTGTCTGCTCTATATGTCACTTTACAGATGAGAAATGTCTTGTGACTTTCTGACACCACAGATTTGACTAAATCAACAAATTGCAAATCAGTGAACTAATCACCCCCCCCCCATACTACGAGTCCATGGTGTTTGTATCCACATGTCCAGTGGAAGTCAAAGTGGAGTGTATGCAGGTTTTTGTTCGACGCTGCACCACCAGGTGATTTTACTGATTAGCACGCTAAAGGAGAGAAGCGAATCAGTGAAATCAACTGGTGCAGTACGTCAACGGCGCAAAATACACGCAAACGCTTCATCAACCCCAAATTACAATCATTTTCAGACTCATTATTCAAACACCACAATGCGCTACCGCCACAATCACTTTGTGCGGCAGAGCTCCACTTCACCTTTTCCTTCACTGTTATTCACATTTGATTTAAAATGTTATCTCCAAATGACACTAGACAATCAGAACTGCACACGTTCGGTTTCTGACTTCTCATTTTGCTGATTTTTGCTGAGTTTCTATTTTAAGTTGCCCAGTTTCACATCCAGCAAAGAGCAGCGTGTGAATCCCTCTGGGTTTCTTGTTCTCATCACCTGTTGTTTTGAAGTCATGAATTTGTTTTTGTTTTAGTCCTGGTTTGGTCCACTAATACCCGAGGAAAAATATGTTTCTTTGTATGGTCAGATGTTTTATTGATCTTAACAGCCAAATGTTATCCAGCTGCCACTTCACACTGGGCAGGTAGTGTTGTGGGAGCTGTGTGAGCTCCGGGGGCAGCCAGGTTTTATGTAAACCCGCGCTGTTTATGTTTTTGTCAGCCCAACTTACAAAAATAATGAGCTGAAATGTTGAAAATAGCTGCAGGGAGTCATTTGATTCGGTTAAATTCAAAGGTATCGCCTACTGTGGTGTTAACAAGCACTAATTAGCAACCTTGGTAACATGCTTTATAAACCTGTTCAGAAGAGCCGATTACTGTGTAACCTTTGAAATCAGAAATAATTCTTTACTTAGTCTTAGAAATGAAAAACCCCCAACAGAGAAGAGCAAAAGAGCTGCAGGTTGCTGTGCCTTGAATCAGGGCAGTGCTGTGGTAGGAGTATGAAAATACGAAGGAAAATCAGAACATTTCAGAACATTTACTAAGCAAAATACATTACAGATGAGCAGACTTTAATTAGATTGTTCACGAGTAATTAGTTGGATGTGAACTAGTATTTGTCCTCCTCTCAAACCTGATTTTTGGATGAATTCTTCCTGACCTGTCCACGCAGTCACTTCACTCCCTCCCCTACTTGATGCATCACAACCACTCCTTTACAGACATCGCAACATGTGTAGGAATGAAAAAAAAAATGTCAGGGGAGGGACCAAAAGGTTTTCTCTTGCCTGAGGGCAGCAGTATGCAGGACAGGGTTAATTTGGGTAATTAGAGCCAACAAGCTAATCTGTTTTATTTTGCGTTAATGATGCTGCAGCCACTGTCAGAGGCTTCTGCAGCTATCATAATGTTGTGTGTTTATTTCACACTTTACCTCTCATGCTCGTCCTCACTCTCTACATGCTGACCACTTTAGAAATTGTTATGTTTTCCTTTCTGGTCTGTCCCCTTTTACCCTGAATAACTGAACTGCCCTGGCCTGCCCTTTGCCCTGACCTCCCTCACGTCCCCCACCCCCCTCTTAACCACTGGCCCCAGGACAACGCTGCAGACCTCGCTGAGCGCTGCACAGAAGGGTTGCCATTTCCTGCCCCCACGCACTAAACCTGTCATTGCCCCCAGGCCCACAGACCAGGAATAACTACCTCCAAAGCCATGCATGTGTGTTTAAGCATGCCCCCAGTAGCTGTGGCCGTGGTATCTGAGGGATCCTGCTAAGCCCCAAATCATTTCACCAGGAAAAGGTTCCACCCTTTTTCTGTCGAAGATTTCACACCAGCTAGCTACTGGCACTGAGCAAATACCAACGGGAACACAATCCCACTGGTGAAGTGACTTAAATGCCAGCCATGTGGGCTATGCAGAAGTCGTGACTTTGTGGAGTTGCTCCAGGAGTTGCACTTTTGTGATGCCCCGGTGGGGAAGCCATGTTTCATACGTGAGGACAGTTGAGCAACAGATGAATCCCGTGTTAACGACAGTATAACTGCTCCCCAAGTGCCAACAACTCTCACAGTCGGCAAGGAACATTCAGATCTTGTCAGATTGTTTTTTTCTTTGCCACAGAGGCAGGTCACAATTTGATGCAGAACATTGTCTTTCTGCATTCTTTCAGTGTCTGAAGCATTCATTATGGCACAGATTTGAGGTGTGCTGGCATTTAAACGCTGGTGAAAACACATGAATAAGTTATTTGTTAATCTAAAATGGCTTCTTGGCCCGAACACATTCCACAGATTGACAGGGACAGGTGCTCAGGTGGTGAAAATGTGTCGCCTTTTCTATGAGTCACCATCAGACGGGCATATTCACAGATCAGAGTGAGGATAAAAGTCTAAAGCCACACCAGCGGTCCTTTGAGGATGTGATGATTGTTAACACAGCAGAAAACAGAATAGAAAATTAAAAACGTAATGATTTATTTTAATAGAGCAAAGAACATATGGTCTTGCAAGACTAGTGTGGTTCCAGATCTTTGATTCACACACATCTGGTGTGTTTTTTGGTCACATCATCTGTTTTGACAGAGGCAGAAAAATGGCAACAAGTGTTCATCAGATGTACATAACTGTGCTGTTATAAAACCACCCTGCAGAATAAATGAAAGCAAACGCAAAAAATGCCAAAGAAAGGATGTCACCACGGATTGGTGGGCAAAATAATGCTTTCTTTCAAACAGAAAATGTAAGAACCATGTCAGACTGAATAATAATAAGTGGAAAATAAATAATGGATCACATGACTAAATGTATATGAAAGGTGTAACTCGTCGTGGTTAATTCACAGTTAGTTATTACTCAACTCTGCAGTTCCCCTCAGCTCTACAGAACCTTATACTTTCAGCTCACTGAAGTGTTTGTGAATTGTTTGCTAACACATTCCCCATATCATCTTATAAGGTGAGAATATTGTATATTAGTCTTGTATTAAAAGCTTCTATTCATCAAAGTATTTGAAAGTATTTATCCTCTGTACTGTGACCTGTTTCAGCCTTTTTAGAACGTGTTATAGGCATCAAATTCAGAATAACTGTAGAATGAGTGAATTCAGAACGACTGTTTGCTTTACTACAGCAAACTGTTGCACCGTGCCTGTCTACGGTTTGTTTACATCTGCTTCCACGTGAGATCACAGGAAATCATGTAGCGTGAAATCCCGCGAGATCTTGTCCCTTTAGTAGATAATCTTAATATAATAATATAATAAGCCCTGGCTGTAACCTGGAGGACTTTTGGAGAAAATGTGAAATAGTATTTAATGAATATATAACAGTCAGTGCTTTATTCGGGACATCCAATTTAATTTTACAAGAAAAGTTGCAAAAGTTGCTGTGAAGAAAGACTGAAAATCGTAATCGGCCGGTCAGGCCCTTAAAAAAATCTGAAATTGGAATCGGCCAAGAAAATTGGAATTGGTGCACCTCTAATTAAATGTTTTGTCTTTGTACTGTGTTCAGTTAAATGCAGGTCAAGACGTTTTTTTTGCAAGCCATTGCGTTCTGTTTTTATTTACAACATCTTAGCTTTTTGGAATGTGGGTTGTATGTCTGCACCTAATTTCATGGTAATACATCCATAGTTATCTAAAAAATAACCAAGTGTTTGACCGCACTGTGCTGTGGGTAACAAACAACAAGCCCTTCACAGCAGTTTGTGGCTCCCTCGCAAGAAAAAAAAGCCGACCATCAATACATTTGCTTTCTATTAGACACCAGCATCGATAAAAAATGTCAGTTATGGCCAAGAGTAAAAATTTGATTAGAGGAACTCCAGTGGGCTTTTGAAATATTGAATGTCTGATTAGCTGTAGCTCGCAGACATGCCATTTCAATGCCCCAGCGTTGGGTTTGCATGCACAAGATATTTTGATAGCTCAGTAAATGATTGATTCACAGTGGGAGTCTCCATGTGCTCTGTTGCCAGGCATGTGCACGTACAGAATGTACCATAATGCGTGTGGTTAATGTGGGCAGATATTCCAGTCTCTGTGTAGGCTAAGTTGATGAGCCCTGTCTCCTCCTGTGGGTTTTGTAATCTCTGCTCTCCAGACACGTGATGCATTTCTGCTTGTCTTTTTGTCTGAGAAATTGGCCTTTTCTAGTTGAACGCCTATTGACTATTGATTATACAGTACATTCCTTCTTTAGTTCTCTGTGGTTTTGATTAGTTTTGAGTCTTATTTTTGAATTAGACACGTGACTCCTGAGAGCTGTTAAATATTCAATTTACATATTAAAGGAAGGTTAAATATATTCTGATAGAGATCATAATCCACAAGACTTTGCTTGTAATGTCATGAGACAAAAACTGAACTTTTCACATTCATTTTCAAGCCTGTGTCTAGATGGGCAGGCTTGTTGATGGCAGATCTCTATATGCAGTATGTGGATTGACACAGCTTGCCCCTTAAATCCACCTCAACCTCGACTTCATGATTTAATCAGCGCAGTGTGGCTGAGAGACTGGAAAAAGACAGACAGAGGATTGGAATCTGTAGAAACCATTAACATAAAGGCATCTCCGTCTCCTCCTCTCACTGGCTGCTACATGGCTTCTCTGCTCCTTTTTAAAGAAGGAGTTTTAGGCACCATCTTGATCCATAAAGATCAGCTCTGCAGCTTGAGGCCAGATGATATATAACTTATATTGCTTTGCTACTGGCCAACCTGGCAGGCAGCAGACTACTGGATGCATGGATGGTCAGGTTTTCAGAAAAAAAAAAAAGGCAGCGCATATGAAAAAAAACAAGGTTCATGAAACACAGAGGGAACATACAACCCCAAGTACAAAAAAGTTGGGATGCTGTGTGACAGGTAAATAAAAACTGATACATTGATTTGCGAATCCTTTTCAATATTATGGACTGTACATGGTGAAATCCTTAAATTCCTTGCAGTTTTGAGTTTGAAAACATTGTCCTTAAACTGCTGGACTATTTGTCCACATAGTTTTACATACAGTTTTACACAGTATCCTATCTTTGTAGGAACTGGTATCATATATGAAATATGTTCATATTCTTCTTTCACTTTCTTATATTCCATGAACACACTCAGGTTTAATAACACTACTTACAGTCTTTGGTATAATAAAATATTTTGCCGTTCTGATCAAAGTTAGACAGCTTTGCATAGACGTGGAAGCAAATTTGTAATATAAGTGAGACAGAATATCTACATTTTTCACCGCAGCACATTGCTGGGTAGTGCTACCAACATAATGGCCAGAGAGGTATGAGAGACGATGCCTCAACGCAGAGTAAAATTACATAATAATTTTCATTCTGGCCCACAATAGCATCAAATCTTGTGTGGCTGAAAATGAGGCAATTTGAAGGTGCATGAAAGAAAAGAGCGTTTTAAAGAGCTGTGAGTACGCTCTAAGGTGTCTTTTGTTGTGTTTGAAAACTATTGCACCTTATATAGGATGGTAAAAAGGACTCTGTGGTAATGGATGTTATTACCCAGATGTAATAGTGCTATACCTTATGTGTGGGTTCATACTATTGTGTGGCAGCTTCCAGAATGAATTATCCTTTTCATGTTCAGAACAAGAAAAGAAAATGAGTCACTTTTCAAGTCAGGGTATTTTTTGTATATTTGAGAGAATAAATTAAGCAAATACAAAGTAATATTCCATGTAAACAAATTATTGAAGGTTTTACTTGATAGTTGCCCTTTTCTGTAATGTTTATATGAAGTCAGAATTTCAATTTCCCTTTTCTTACATACTCACCATCCAAACATATCAAAGGAAATGCCACAGGGCAACTTTAAGATGCAATACCTAGTAAACATGCAACTTTGCATGCTAATCATGTCCTTTTTTTTTGCATAATAGCATGAACATGCATGTTACTGTTTGCAAGTTTAACACTGTAGAGCTGAGCCTGAGTCTGACGAGTCTGAGATGTCCTAAAATAACAGTCCCTTTTTTGTCTCATGTACCGACATGGTGTGTCAGAGCAACGGCCAGATCAGTGTGTCTCAGTGTGAAGATGAGTCACTTGTGAGATCCATTTTATTTGTCAATATTAGACAAGGACAGACAGAGAAAAAAATTGTAAAGTCTTATCTCTAAGTTTATTTAAATATTTCTCAACTTCAGATATTGCATCTGTGAGCTTTGGCGACAAAATGTCGGCCTGGATGGAAAGAATAAGTTCCTAAAGTTGGGCAGTTGGGGCCTGGTTTCTAATGAACCTGCCTGAAGATCAGCATGTATACTTGACTTTAAGTTGTCTGTACATTGAGTCAAGCAGCCATGTGTAGGCTGCCTGTCCACTCTAGACAGGTTGGGGTTTGGTTTAGGATTTGGGTGGGAGGTGTTCTCGCAGAATCTCATGAATGGCTGCTTGTGCAAACCTGGGTGGGAAGGGCCAATATGGATTGGCCTTTTTACCTCAGCAACCCCATCAGTTGATAATTGGCACCATATGTCAAGCAGACGGGCTCCCTAATGCGCACGTCTCAGTTCAGTCCTCACCCACATGAGCCCACGGAAAGGGCAACCTTCAACACTTGTCTTCCACCTTTCTGAGATTAAACTGTGGAAAGTTTTTCTTTTTCTTGCTTTACTCAGATCCTCTTAAAGAGATAATTTAGATTATTTGAGGTAGGATTTATGAGGTCAATAATCAGTCTATTACATTCAGTGGATTCCAGTCAATATTGAACTGGAAACTAATCAATGTACTGCAGTGAACAGATCAGCAACAAAATGTATTTTAGACACTTAAAAAAGTCCATCCCAAAAAATGAATATCAGTTTGCTGTATTTACAATATTTTCACCATTTTACCTTGACGTCTGCTGTCGTATGAGCCAAAAATCCCTTTCTCTTGCTCAACCAGACTCCAGTAGCAAAATCAGTCATTTTACCTTGTAGAACACAGGAGTTACTAATCTACCACTGCCTCAATTAGTTAGTTAGTTTGTGTTTTTGTGTGACTGAAGTGTTTTAAAAGGTAAGTTTGGCTTCAGGGCAGTGGGAGATCACCAACTCCCATGTCCTGCGAGGTAAAACTACGGATTTTTCCACTGGAGTCTGGTTGACCAAGAGATGTTCATATTTTTTGCTTGTATAACAGCAGTTTCGTGTCGGAAGGCAAGGTTAAGTGGTGAAACTATTCTAGATATAGCATACACTTGACTTCCTCTGATACTGATGTTTTTAGATGGGCTTTTTTTTACGTGGCTAAAATGCGTTTCATGGCCACTGTTTTGGCGGTCGTGTCAACCAGCATCTACTGTAGGAAATAAACTGACTATGGATAAGAACCTCATATAACCCAACTTTTGAAAATCCAAATTATCCCTTTAAGACTTAACATGACATCTGTTTTTACTTATGTTCACTGAAGAATACTCAGATCCTGTTAAAATATTTAGTTTTACATTTTTATGTCTTCATACACCCAAACATAATTGTTTCCTGCTACAAAATAACGCCTGACCATAAAGTTACATCAGTTGATGTCTTCTTGCAGCTCGGAAATCTTTCCATTTCAGAAAATGAAGAGGAGCAAGTGAAGAAAACTCAAATAAACTGTCAGGGAAAAACGAGAAATGGGTAATCAAAACAAAACTCATTAACATTTGGTTTTGTGAGGTGTCAGTATCTGTAATCCAGAAAAAGAAAACAAGTTGACCCACCTGCGAGGAAAGATGACAGAGTAGCTTACTGTTTTCATAACATTTGGTCTGAACAACCATTAGAGCGTTCTCCTTTAGTGACTGCCGCTGCTGCTGATCAAACATGCTCAGCTGGCTGAATGTCTGCCAGTGCGAGCAGACCAGTGCCAACGCCGCCTGATATATCACAACAACTCGGGGCAATGACCTCGTTGTGGGCCTGGTAAGTTCACGGCTGCAATTGTGCACTTGGTGCATGATATACCAGCTGATTTAGGCCTTCCAGAAAAATATCAGGGGAAAAATCATACCAATAAATCCTCTCCTAATGCTCCACTTTGGGATGTGCAATCATTTTCAAGTCGTCTGATTTTTTTGTTACTGCGCTTTTAGTGCGAGAGGCGAAAATGACAAACTGACCTGCACAAGAGAGATGTCAATGCTGTCGATGCTTTTCACATTCATGGAAAACACTTCTGAGTGATTCACTGTCAGAGATGGACAGAAATTGCTAGTGCCTCCCAAACACCCTGGTGATAAATCAATAGCACTAGCTAGGCTGTGATTGACTGGCTTCCCTGTCAGTGTGTGTGTGTGGGGTGGTTTGGGGTTCACATCATCGCTGTGGTTGTAGACTATAAATAAGCCCGTTTGTGTGAATGCTGAGCACTCGCCATTGTTTGGTCTTGGCGGTTTTGACAAGAAGATGAGCCTTTCAGATTTGCCTGTTGACCATTGTACATCAAGAGCCACATGCTGGACTGCAGAACATGTGGCATCCTTTTATACCAAACCTTCTGACGTGCAGGAACCCTGTTCACACAAGACACGGGGGCACAGGTCAGGCAGTGAGTCTCATATGTTGGTGGTGTTTGTCTTTAATACACCTCCGCCTGCAGGCGGCAGGCTGTGGCACTTATCCAGGGATTATTGTGAGCTTCTGTCTGACACTGGTCTGATGTGTTTGAATTAAAAGGCAAGGACTGAAACAGTTGCCCGGGGTAGTGTTAAATTACCCGCCAACAGTCGAGTGCATCGACCAAATGCATTTATGCAGTTGCTGCAGAGCACATTTCTCTTTCTCCAAAATCAATTTACATTCATAGAATATTGTTGTACAGAACTAAAGTTTTGATTGCCCAAAGCACTTTTACCTTCAAAATAGATAAATTTAATAAGCGAGAAAGAATGAAGCTTAAATCCAATATAGTTCAAATCAGCTCTCTTATACAAGCCTGATGAGTTCCATATTGATGTGACTCATAAAAAAATATGCATTGCAAAATTATTTCCATGAAACACTAAATCCTCTTATGAAATTCAGCAGTGTCCATCACTGAATCAGACTGAACGCCCAAACACTCTCAAACTGTTTGCCACTCTATAAGTCATATTACCCCAGAGATTGACTGGATGTGGCTGCATTTCCATTTGCATCCACTGGAAACATTTAAAAAGCTGAAGCATCCGCCCTTCAGCAACCTCATCTCCAGTGCAGTTTTGACTTGTTTTTGCTGAGATTTTGAGTGTCTTGAAGCATATTAAACACAGGTTTCATATGGTTCCTAATTTCATTGTGCTGTTGCCTTGCAGGAGACAAAGTTTATTGAACTTGAGGTTTGCAGCTCATTTAGATGTGGTAATATACGTAGATGCTTTGTAGCTGACTTCACTCGGTTTACTGACTGTACAAACCCCATGCTGTCTCCTACAGTGACTGTACTGTATTTCTTGACTAGTGTATATTAGGAACAGGAAAACCGTCTCTAGCCCCCCTTTTCCTTCTCTTTTCCCTCTTTCTTTTACTTACAGTCAAGAAAAGAAAACAAAGTCAGTAAGAAAGAAAACAACTAAATAAAATTTTTGTTGTCAATGACAGTAATGGCATTTTGGAAAACAGTCACTTTCTTGCCAAGAGTTAAATGATAAGATTGACTCCACTCTCGTGTCTGTGCACTAAATATGAAGCTAGCTATGCTAAGCTAAGGCGATTAGCTTAGCTTAGCATAGCATAAAGACTGGCAGCAGGGGGGCTCAACTAGCCTGGCTTTGTCCAAAAGTAACAAGAGGGGCCTACTAGTACCCTTAAAAATCAATAATTTATTCATACTTGCCAACCTTTAGACCTCAAAAATAGGAAGGATTTCGAAACCGAAGTGGAAACTCTGGGGGTCCTCGCCCTTAAAAAATTGCATCCTGGTGGCTTTTAAAGAACGACAATGACAAAATAAAAAAGTAATGTGCTCATGTTTTGTGAATGGATGACTGCAGATGGAAAACACAACGGTACCACAACATTTAGTCTTATCTGGTGGTTCAATTTCAAATTTGATTACAGTAACACAGAAGTTTTTCTAAGCGCGTACATTTTTTTTAGCTCCTTTCCTTTAAAACTTTCCCTAAGAAAAGATGTGACCATTTGCTGCAAATTGGGAAAAATTCAGGAGAAATGTGATGCCGGGAGGAAACTGGGAGAGGGCAATGAAAAACTAGAGTGTCACAGGAGAATTGTGAGGGTCCTCCAGTCCAAAGTCCAGCACGTAACCTGCTAACAACCACAACTTGATGTTTTTACCTTTTGTTTTTTGTACAGATAAACAAGTAAGACATGTTAATTAACATGTTAATTGCTGAGCTTTATAGGTGTTGTACCTGTTGTTTTACCTTTGGACAGATCCAGGTTAGCTGCTTCTTCTTCTTAAGCTAGGCTAAGCTAACCAGCGGTGATAATGCACCTCTTACAGTGTTTGCAATTAAAAAAAAACAAACCTTTAAATTCACATGAAATATTTCTAATCTGTAGCGCTGTGAACTTTTGCCCATTCTTTGGAGAATACTGTGCACATTCCTGCAAAAACAGCTCTCTAATTTAAATAACATGCCTTCCATATTTTCATAATATTTTTCTGTTATTGCTAGTTTTTTTTTATTTTGCTTCTCGATTTGCAGTGACTGCTTTTTGTCTTTCTTTATATTTTTCTACTTACTAGGTTTACTGTTATGCAGTAAAACACCAAGGTAAATTCCTTGCGTGTGTGAACCTACTTGGCAATAAATCAGATTTTGATTCTGATCATGTGAGGAGGAGTAGTTGAGATTTTTCCAGCCACACATTTAACAGAAAGCTGTCACTGCTCTCATTAGTGGGAACATACTCAGCCTCCACTTTCTCTTAACCGCTCACTTTTTATATTGTCCTCGCTCAGAGCTCCGCTCAGCCAAGCAGCATTCCTGGACTCTCTCAACAATGGTATGTGGCCTGTGTTTGGCCAGCGTCCCATCCCTCTGAGGACCGAGCAGAGCTGAGGACATTCATCATCACACCTCAGCGGTCGGCTGAATAATGGCTTTCACCTTTGATACCAAATCAAGACAGACCAGTCAACTCCTTTTGTTCTGAAAGGCCAAGTGAGATGAGAGGACGCTGTAGCACTACCCCCCCCCCCTCTCTTCTGTCTCGCCAGCTCAGCAGTTTTCTTCTTTATCTTTAAAATGTTATGAAAGTGCCCCACCTGTAGAACTAGAAGGAATTTTGATCTCAGTAAAGCAAGTTATAACTCAGTCTCTGCAGAATTTCGCAGACTTTTTGGGGGGATATGCGCTCTAAAATCACTGCAGCGTTTCAAAAAAATCTTGATGCATGTTGCAGTGTTTTTAGCCGTTTTTTGCAATGCAATTGTGGGAGCAAAGGAATATTGCACCTCAAAATTGTGATTCTTAAATTGTTAATAATTCTTTAAAAAATAAAAGGCAACTTGTTCGCACTCTGTTCTGAGTGTTCCAAGTAACCGTACCAAGAAGTCTTAATTAAAAACATTCGAACAAAATCTGCGTTATTTGTAAATGAAGAGGTGCGGCAGTGGGTATTCCACAAATAAGAAACCTCTTTATGGAGCTCAAACCTGGTCAAAATAGTGAGCACATAATTATAAAATGTAAAAAGGCACAGAGAATTGTTAGATGTCAATAACATTGACAAACCTTATGTTCTTTTTGGTACATGTGACCAAAAAAGAAAAACATGTACTGTACATATATGATGCTTGCATGGAGGACTCCTATGATTGGTCGAACTTGTGGGAAGCTACGATGTTTGGTCAAAGTCGCGGACAAGTTGTTGTGATTGGATATAATTGCAAGGTTGTGCAGAATTCACAGGGATGGTTGATTTTGCAATTGCGATATTGCAAGTTTCTCGAGGGACTGATATATTTCTTTCCAGACTTTTTTTTAAAGCTTGTCAAACAAAGTGCTGATAAGTTGGTATGATTGTCAGTACAGTACATAGTCCCAGAACTTAAAAAAATGTAATCCATGCAAATCCAGAGCTTTCAAGGCTGTCTCTTTTACATGGAATGGAAGAAATCTACCCAGTTTCTTCACCACATCTTCCCCTACATTGTTTTCTGAAGGAATTTCTGAGAGTGCACGAGAGGCCGCTCAACCACATATGGCTCAGTCGATGCAGACAGACAGATGGCAGCCATAGAATAACAGATTGTAGAGGTGTGAATTATGTAATCTTTGCAAACTGATCTGAGCGTGTGTGTGTGTTTCTAGGTATGTGAGCGTGTGTGCGCGTGCGCTATGAGGTCGGTGTTTGGCCGTGGCTTGCGCACAGATAGCTGCCAGGCTTTGGCACTGTGGATTTTCAAGCTATGAGATGAAATGCTTGAAAGCCCCCTGGGGTAGCAGGGCGCACAGGGTGATCGGGTTCACCAGCGTTCACCTGCTCCGCCTGCCGCTGTGGTCAGTGTTAACTGAGGGAGATTAGAGAAAGTGACGTGTGTGTGCTTTCTTTCTTCCTCTGTGTTCTGGTAGAGTTGATTGATAACAGACAGCACATCCTTTGTTTTCCTAGGTGTAGTTTCTCCTCAGCTCTGCTGCAGATGCTTGGAAAACTGGGATCCGACCACGGCTGTTTGGGAATGGACAGGAAACCCCACTTATTCCCCCTCTCGCTCTGTTGCGTCATTCGGCTCTGGAATGATCGTATTATGGTGCACTGTGCACATTTCAAATTACCCTGAGTGCTGGGCCACCTACTTGGTAAACTTTCATTATTCTCTGTGCAACAACCCCCACAATGTCTCTAATATACTTCCCTGCAGATAAACTGTTTTATTCATCAAAAAGGCTGTTTTGACTGCTCTGATCTGAGTGTTTTTGAGACTACTGTAGATAAATTCAACAACACTGTGACATTTTATATCAGCTTTTGTGAGGATGTGTGTGCCGACCAAACTTGGAAAAACAAAGACCACAAGCAGTCTAATGCTCATTAGTGTCAAGTGTCTGGAGAACTGCTGACAAATCACAGAGCTATACTACACCTCGTCCCCGCTTATTACTTTCTCTTAACCCCAATTGACATCTTATCCAGTCCAGCACACACCTCACACCTCGCCACACAGATGCACAGCTGGATGGTAGCCCTTTTCGCTTGGTGCCTGTAAGTGCTCAAGGCTCTTAGCAATCAGAAAAGTGGAACAAATAGAAAAGAAATAAGGGAAAACATCTTGACACAGACTCGCCACCCTGATGAAAGCCTATCTGCATGTACCTCGGTGCTGCTCACAGCCTGTAATTGGAGAGCAGCCCAATTACCAACTTTACTTTGTGAGAAGTGGCATGTAATAGTGCTGTTACGGAGCGGCTTCATTGCTAAGTTCTGCTTTGCCAGGTTACCTGAGCAAAACTTTGATTCATGCAGTTTTATGTGGACTTAGATGTTTCCCTCCTGCTCTTCTGTAGACAGTGAAATTAGTCCTGCGAGAGTACTATTATCTTGCCTCTGGAATAACAATCAAGGGTGTAATAGCAGCATCTGATACTTTGGATAATTGCACTGTTCTAGTGTTTCTGACCATAGGGTTTTAAATCATTTAGTAATTATCACATGAATAGCCATGTAACTATAGTGTTTATTGATAAAACAGTGGGGTTTAAGGGTTTTAGTGAGCACAGGGAGTAAACAACTGTTGTGAATACCAGGGTGTAGCAAGCAGAGGACTCAGGCTGTCTGAGGGGCAGGGGTGAAAATAAAATAAAAAGGCACCAGCTGGCCGAAAGTTGTAGTGCATTTAACGGGAAACTGATCCAATCCCCGAATATATTAAAAATGTTTCATTATGTGACTTAAGGTACAACTACACCTCCGTAATAAAAACACACAGGGAACTACTATTTAACCATTTAGAGGCCACTGGAAGGGGCACCTAGAAGCCACTTTATCATCTTTTATCTGATGGGCAGGAACTTTAGAGGGTACTTTATTGTGTTTTTTCCACTATAAGGAAGGGAAGCAAGGGAACCCTAGACACTTAATGTTTTCTGCATTGGAAGGGCACCTTAGAAGGCTCTTTTATCATGTTTTATCAGCCGAGGAGCATCCAAGAAGACACTTGCAACATGTTTTCAAACACCCCGAGACCACCACCGATTGTACCGTGGCTGGAAATCATATGTCATACAAACTGAGCTTCTTCCAAATGTCAAAACTGCTGTCTGCCAGTGGGTTTCTTCAACAAGAGAAGTGGAGAGGAGGTGAAAGAATGGTCTGCCTGTGGAGCAATTTTAACATTTTTATTTCTTTTCTAAGAATATATATCAACCATATCACGCACAGCTTGAAGTTGTCTAGACACAAGTTCTTTGCTTTGCCTTGCTTGTTTGTGTTGTTTATGTCACTTTGAGGCTATTTGAAGGTCTTTCAAAGCGAAGTTAGCGGGTGGTTCTCTTATCTAAAGTGCAGAGATGAATCAGCAGGAGAGATCTACCATTAGCAAGGTATGCACCTGCATTACACTGGATCTAATGACTCAGTTTAATCCATCTATGCATCTTTATGCACATTTTAACCTGCAGAAACTGCAGTTATTGTAAATAAGAGCAGCTTAGCAAACTTTCTCGCTAGATTTTGTGACTTTTAAAACTTCTATAACAACTTTTCAGTCAGACCTGAACTCCAACACTGAAGTAAAGTAGAACATCTATTGTAGCAGAAGATGGTGGAGACCAAAATGGAGCTAAAAGGATATTTAGACTTACATTTATAACAGAAACACGACTCTGATGAATGATAATGTTGCTGCTTTGTGTCTCTGAATGTGCACTTGTAATAAGCAATTGTTTAGCAACACATTAGCCAAAAAAAAACAAAAAACAAACTGAAGGTATGTAAGTGCTGTGAGTTTAGTTTGTAGTATTTCTGCCCTGTAATGGTCATAACATAATACACATGACTCCACTCCACCATGATGTTTTTTATACAATGACAAGCATTAAAAGTGGATTGTGTGACACAGCTAATAGCTACAATAGCTTCTTCCATTTTTTCACTCTCTGGCGTCCCTCAAAGATCAACACTGGCAAGACGGCTTAAAGAGTGACACAGATTTCCATTTAACTGGAAGGATTTTTGCTCAAAAATGTTGCTGTTTTGAGTGCTGGTGCGACCTCTCCTTGTGTACTTTTTTAAAATATCATATTAAAGGTTAAGTTCGTTTTTTTGACACCTGGACCTTATTGTTAGGATTAAATACGCTCGTAGACTCACCCAGACAATTTTGGTGGAGCTCGGAGCCGTTTTCGAGCAATTTAGATCCATCCGACGGCATTTTTTCTCATTCCATAGCAGCGGACGGGGCCAGAAATCGAAGCCCCTAAATTAGACATTATCTGCTGCGAAACTCGCTCATTTCACCTACATTTTAT
>JAJHUR010136599.1:0-16046 GCA_027495735.1 Lutjanus campechanus
AAAAAAAAATCCATATCATGCATCCCTAGTGTAAATCCTTCTGGCGATGAGCAGCAATTAAACAACATAACATGAAAAATTTACATTTTATAATCTGTGTGTAGTGTGAAAAATAACACAATATCAAGCTTAAAAGTTGTACAATGAGCTCCTGTAACAGTAGAGTTTCTCTGTCTCCTGAGTAAACTAGCTGTCAGTGTTTAGTACGTCACGCTGGTTAAATGTCATGTCCAGACTGCAGCTCGTCTTATCTCAGTTTCCCGTTTTCATGCATTATTGATGAAGGCTGGTATCACACACGAGTCAGTGTCTGCTGTCTGTGCTTACATGTTCTTTTGAAGGCACTGACTACACTCGGACAAAGACGGAAATTATCAGAGTTTGCACATTCCCACGCTTTTTTAAGTTTACATGTGAGAAGAGCTGCGCAGAAAATGATAAACCACAAACAACAAAGTATCTGGCGAGTGGATTCGCACCATAAAGACAAAGACGAGGAGCCAAGAAGAAATCCAAATAGAATCTTCCTGTGAAATTCAAACAGACTCTCCAACAGGATGTCACATCCAACACACTGGTGGTGAAGGGAAACGCACTAAGTTCTATGTTTTGAGTTCATGAGATTTTTGCAGTTCCTCCTTTGTGTTTTAACAAATTCAGCTTTTCTATAACTCTAGCTGATGTAACTGACCGCTGACACCTGATCCTGACGGGTAACACACACCTACACAATTACTGTAAGAATGACTTCACTCCATGGATTTAAATGTATTTTTGAAACTCAAACCCATCTGTCATCAAACACTTCCCAAATTCATTTCCCTTAAAACTCCACAGATCAGTCCTGAGCTTGGTAAAGTAGCTTCTAGGGTTTTTTTTTTTTTGGCCCAATTAAATTGAATAAATGACAAGAGGTATTGAAACTGGACAGGTATGTGTCAGTAGATCCTTTTAAGTGTTTTTACTAGATGATAAGGAAGATCTTCTGGTTTCTTTACTGCTCTTTGACAGTAAACTGATTATCTTCGGGTCGTGGGCAAAACAAGACATTTGAGGACGTCATCTTGGGCATTGGGAAACACTAATCAACGTTTTATTCACTATTTTCTGACATTTTATAGAACAGACAACTAATCGATAAACATGAGAAAATTATCAACAGATTAATCAATGATGAAAATAATCAGCAGTTGCAGCTCTACTGTCATATCATCATTGTTTTTAGTCTTACATTATGGCAAGAAAGTCCCACCTCTCCTAATAAAATCCCACTGACAGGAGATTTAATTAGTAGACCTGAGTGCTGGCAGTGCAAAAATAATAAATAAAACACCAAAAGCAAAACTACTCTGAGGACACGCAGCAAGAAGCCGTGGTTTAGAGAGTCTGTGGGCTGAAAGATAAAACAGCGGATTATCTCGACCCTCATCTGATATCTCATCATGACTCATGTTGTCAGCGGTCAGAAGGTATCTGTCTAGCATCGTCTCCCAAAGAGAACCAGTCTGGCTGTTTGTGATATCCGGAAAAATTCATGAACACAATGAGGCCCAGGATATTAAGGAAAAATTAGAACCTGTAAGAAATATTAATTTTGCGTTTGTAACACAATACCCCTGTGATAGCTACAACAAGGGGCGAGCTGCATCACAGACTGAGGAGTGATTCATGTGAATGATGTCATCATGCAGTGCAAGTTCCTATTCCCACCCCGAAAAGGACGTCCACAGAGGCAGCAGGACATTATGATATATTTTCTCCTACAACTGCAAGCAGCAGCATGGACCTCAATATTTTATTAGCAGTCAGAATGACCGTAGTGGTCAAATCTGCTTCTATCAGCCTCTGTAGGATTGTAATGTTAGCAGTGCAAAAGCAAAATAGGTAGACAAGTCTGAGAAAGCATTAGTGATATTTTCATATTAGTTCAAATTAAAGTTTCCATCAGCATGTGTTTTCTGCAGACCGCTCAGTGCTTGGATTCAGCTGCTGTCGTAAGAACTGACCTTGAGTGATTGTGACTGTGTTAAAATGAAAGAAAAGCTACATAATCAAAGAAAGTGTTTGCATTTTCTTGTAAGCTGTTAGGCTAAAATATGACTTTTAAACATTCCAGTGTCTGTTAAATCCAAAACTGTAATGAGAAATTCTAAATATTTGACCCAGATCAAACACTAAAACAAAGTTGTTGTTGTTTTTTTTATAAACATAACTAAAAGTCTACAGCCAAGCTAGTGGGTTTGCAAAGTCACAGCAGTGCTTATAGCTAAATGCTAACACCAGAATGCTAACGTGCTCACAGTGACAATGCTAACATACTCTTGTATAGCAGGTATTGTGGCTGCCCGATCTGTGCTGGGTGCCTGAGGCATTTGGCACAGTGCAAAAGTAAGTGCATGTGCACAATGGGTAGCAGGCAGCTGGCATGGATCGAATAATGGAAATAGTTAGAGAAAAAGTTTCAAAGTCACCACATCGATTCCTGAAGGGACCATTAATAACTGTGCAAACTTTTGCATCAATCCATCCACTCACTGTTGAGACACTTTAGTCTTTGACCAAAAGTTTTAATCCAAACAGATGAATTAAATAAATGATATCTACACAAGATGAATTTGAGTGGGTTGTACTCTTTCTTGAATGACTGTGAAATAGGCCAAACATTTAAAAAAATATATTGAGACTCCCTAAAACTTAAGGGTCCATTTTCACCCAATGCAAAAGTGTCAAATACAGGACCGATGATTTTGCACTAACTAATGTGGGGCTATAAAGTTTGTTCCCACATTGGCCCTGGAGGACAGGCATTACATTATATCAATATCATGGCAGTCGATTTGAAATAAAAAATGCCTTTTTAAACCTTTTAGATGACATCCCTGGCCACAGTGCACCTATTTAATGACTCAAAAAAAGAGGCAATTTCTTTGTATTCTATCCACCAGAATCCAATCATGTTTTCTTGTCTTCATTAGCTAGCTAGCTAGCAACAGCCCACACACTCATTTTTTAAGGGTCAAATCAAATCCCTCCCCACATTATGCCCAACCTGCCTATCTTATTTCACTTCACCTAGAAACTCTCAAAATGCAGATTACTCTACAGGTACAAGAGCTAGATGTCATCCAACGAGGCCGTTCATGTCCTGGGGCACACGAATGAGATCACTCAGCAAATTTCTTAACAGCACAGCCTTTATAGTTACACGTGACATGTGGATGTCACATCCAATAGACTGGTGGCAAGAGAAAGATACTAAGTTCTGTGTTTTGAGTACATGACGCTTTACAGTTCCTCTGTCACGTGTCAAGGTGAGTTGTCCATTTCTGACTCTAGACACAACACAGCCATAGTGAAATGTAGAACAAGTGCTCTGGGGCGCTATGGGGTCTAGAGGGTTAACAGCACAGCCTTTATAGTTTCATGTTATGTGTGTAAGCAGACAGAGGGTAGTAAAGTAAATAAGTGTAAATTATGACCTCATTGTGTTGCCAGAGTAGCTGTAGGTCAGCGGGTCAATGAAACAATTGTGAATCAAGTGTGAATATTTACACTGCATTTCATGGCATCGTAAGATAAAGCAAAAAAAAACTTGAGTTAAAACAAAATGATCTAACCTGTAGCAGGTACTTTTTTGGGGATCAGTCCATAAAGGCAGATTGATCCTGAGGCAAATTTGAAAAACTTATTGATCAGAGTTCTTACAGATCAACATACTCACATTACAGATATCTTAAAAGCCCCCAAACTGTTGGAATTCAGGCTCTCGGTGTAGAATTGAAACACCTTGAAAACACACAACAGGACCTAAGACTGATTCAAACAGTCAGACCAGTCTGCCAGCAGCAAGCTTTTGCAATTATTGAGAGCTTTGCCACCAGTTGCCCTCATTCTCTGGGTTTCACAGCTGTCCTTGCTGGCATTCCTGATATCGCAAACTGCAGAGTTTTTCATTACAGAAAACTGCAGTGACTTTCTGCAGAGCTCAGGGACGAGGCACTGAGGCACGAACGTGAATGGGTGGAGAAAATGGAACATGACCAAATTACATGATCTGGACCAAGAAGCAGAGAGTCTGCAGCCCAGTGAAAACCATCACACCAGAGCAATATTGACAGATATGTAATCAAGTTATATTTACTGTCTTTACCCAAACTGAAAGCACATGTAAAGGATAATTATTGTGTTGAATCTGAATTAATATTAGCAGTTTTGATTCTTAGGGACAGCTGCATGTGAGAAACACCAAGTTCTAACCCTGAATCATCTCACCTACCAGCCTGTTTCGCTTCAGTGATGCTGCTCAGCTTTCACCTTATTATACATATCAGATTTATTCCATGTGTGGTAAGTGTATGAATACAAGATTACTTGCCTGTCCAAAAATAGACCTCACTCCCTCTCTGTCTTTAGCACGTTTCTCAGAAAGTCTCGGGAGGCTTTGATTCCTAAATGGAAGGATGCCAGCTGAGTACTGAGACATTTCTCAGCAGCATCAAACATAGAAAGAGGACAAACAAATGAGTAAAACATCTAAGTGTGTGCTGAGCGTTGACTGATCAGGTTTAAAGGGATAGTATGGATTATTTTGGGTTGCATGAGGCACTTATAGATAGTCAGTGCACAGTAGATGGTGTTCAGCACTGTTGTAGTTTGGAGAAGCAGAGAGGAGTACCAGCACAGAGGCTAAGCAATATACAGCTGTGGATGCTGTCAGCAACTAAAGCTATTTTAGGTACTTTTTTTTAGGTCCACCTAATACAAATCAATGTCAGTTTAAGTGTACACTATATTTGGAATATTTTCAGTGCATTACTTTGTTGTCAGACAGCCGTCTCCAACAGGAAACTGCAATTATATAAGCCAAATATCGCTCGCCCTGATCCTACCAAACTCCATAGGCAAAATCAGTAATTTAACCTTGCAGAACATAAGAGTTGCTGGTCTACTGCTGCCTCAATCTGTTAGTTTGTTTGTGTTATTGTGTGACTTTGGTGAATCCAAACTATCCTTCTAAAACACTGAAGTCACACAATTACATGAACACACTAACAGGTCAAGGTAGCGATAGATCAGCAGCTCCTGTGCTCTGTGTGGTAAAATCACTGATTTCGCCCATGGAGTTTGGTTGGTTTGGAGAGAGCCATATTTAGCTTATATAATGGCTGTTTCCTGTTAGAAAAGGCTGTCTGACAGCAAAGTAAAGCAGTGACAATATTCTAAATAAAGTGTACACTTAAGATTATATTGATTTTTTTAGGTGGATCTTTTTTAAGTGGCTAAAATACCTTTTGTTGCTGACCTTGTCCATTGCAGTCATTGCTTAGCTTCGCGCTGGAGCCGCTCTCTCCTTCTGCAAACAGGAGGCATGCTGACTGGCATCTACTGTAGCTAATACACTGATATGGATAAGTAGCCCACACAACCCTACATCAAATATTCCAAACTATGCCTTTAATGTTCTGAAGGAGTTAATTGACCTTAGTGACCCTTTGCCCTTTAAGAGGGTCAGAAATGTCCTCACAGAGTTGACTGGTGTGATAGATGACACAGGACATCCTCTCCAACAAAATAGGAAGAGCAACAAAGTTTCACACTGGACACGTGTATCATACAGACACAGCCATCACAACAACAATTCCTGTTTACACACTTTAAATACACTCAAATGTGTGTTTCTTCCTTCAACAGTAAGATAACAGCAGCAGGTCACTGTCGACCATCACAGGGCTCATCCTTGTTTTTACCACTAGAGTATAAATAGAGATCCAGAAGCAGCCAGAACAATACATTTAAAAGAAGAAAGAACATGTAGGCTCAGAAGGAGGATACCTTGGCCTACCTGCACCAAATCTATAACAACTACACTGTAAAAAAAAAAAAAAGAAAAGAAAAAAAGACTATTTGTTTTAACTTTAAAAGTGTCCAGGCTGCCTTAAAATATCAGTTGAATGAACTTGAGAAGACAAGTTGCACTGATTAATTGTAATGATTCAAAACAAACTTTTCTAGTCAAACAAACTTAATATTAATTCTTTTGTACTTGAGAAAAACATGTTTGAAGTATTTTTATTATTGTGAAAACAATCAACCATGACTTATCTTAATGTGATTTAGAGACACACAGCAAGTTGTCATCATGTTTTCTTTAAATTTTAAAAAATGAAGGATCTCCATAGACTTTTAAAGCTGTAATATGTAACATTTCTGCATTAGAATTTCTAAAACCACCAGATATACAGTATGTTATATATATTTTGTTGAGTTGTGTACTTATCCCAGGTGTTTCCAGCTGTTTATAGCTAGTTCTTATAACACTAGAGAAAACATGCGTAACATGATTCAAACTTATATATTACTTTGTCTGTGATCGCGATTTCTGGATGAGTTAAATTTTAATCAGTTATGGTGGTTGTTTCACAATGAAGATGAAAATGAACAAAAAAGACAACATCTCCCATGATCCCACAGCACTTCATGATGTCATCAAACCATGTCTTTTGTTATTGTTTTAATGTGAGAGACCCTTAGCAGCAGGACTTACATATTGTACATTTAACCAACGAAGCATGCTGGGATGTCTGCTAATATGCTGCTCATGTTTCTTTAGAAACTTAATTTAATGAGTTGATTGAACTCTGTACAGGACTTTTATTCAACTCATCACTTCAAATTTAAAGACTTCAAGTTAGAAGAACTTTGAAAGTAGAAAGTTTACATTTAATTAGCTTGAACAAATAAAAGTTGTAGAGTTAAATGCACAACATGTAAATTCTGCTGCTACAGGTCTCTCACATTAAAACAATAACAAAAGATGTAGTTTGATGATGTTGTGAAGTAGCATGGGATCATGGGAGATGTTGTCTTTTTTTAAACAGCCACAATTACAGATGAAGATCTGCCATTACTCAGAAATCATGTTCATGAACGAGGCGATTTTTAAGTTTTATTGACATTACATTTAGTCACGTGCGCCGACTTCCTTCCTCACTCTCTGACGTATCTGATGTATCCTGTGTTTTCACGGAAGCTATAGCAATTAGCTAGCGACGGCTAGCAGGAAAGGCACCTTGAATAAATTACAGATTTCTCTGGTTTTGAACATTTTTGGAAACATTTGGTATAATGAAAGTACACGACTCAACAAAAATATAACATATGTCTGGCGTTTTCAGACATTTTAATGTAAAATGTTACATATTATAACCCTTAATTTAATGAGTTGCTTGAACTCTGTAGCACTTTCATTCAAACTCATTTCAACTCAGACCTCAAGTTAGAAGAACATGAATGAACAAAATTACTAAATTTTTTTGTTTAATCAACTTGAATAAATAAAACTTGCATGCTTAGATTAAGTTAATGAGGAAGGATTAGTTGGTTCCACTTAATTCCTGTATATATATATATTTTTTTTTACAGTGTAATGCCCTTGTAAAACATGACTAAAAAATGCTTTTCCTCATCAATGTTCACTATTATCATAAATCATATACACTTCTAAATAGAAAATACTATTTATGCACACACACACACACAATGAAAATGTCCAATCATAAAGCAGTGATTTGGACTGACATGATCCACAGTGCTGCAAAAGGGTAAAATGATGATTCATCCAGCATTTTTAATATTCACCAAGTCACACTACCTGAATCAATGTATTACACACCCTGCATCTTCATATTAGATTACACCAGTCCAGTCAAACATCTTATAAACTACTTTTTAATATCACCGTCTCTTATCTAACACAATCAGCAGTTATTGTCCACAGGCTCCTGTGATGAGACTAGCCCTTCTCAGGGCCAGTTTTCACTGCTGAGGGAGAACAATGAATGTGCTACTGAGGGGGGCTACTGTACTGTACATGGGTGGGTTCCACCTGAGCCCCCCATGACTAGACAGATGTGTCAAATAAAAGCACACTGCTCCTGCTTTTACTGTCGCTGCAGAGAGCCAAACCCATGCTGCTGCTGCTGCCACCGCTGCTGGTGTGATTTTCATTGATGCTCTCAGCCCGGTTCACATGCGTCCATGACTACTTTTGTCTCCTCACAGCTCAGCTCAGAGGCGGGTTGAATCAGCTCCATCACATCATATATACATCGTCTTACCTTTGCACTCCTTGTATCCCGCGTGGTTATCGATAAGGAAAAGCCTCTCCCGCATATTGATCATCCCCGTTCAGCTGTATCCCCGGCTGTTTTTGCCAGGGAGGGGAGCCGCCGTGCAGCCGCGGTCCATGTTCATCCTCTCCGGTACTATACTGTAGCGCACACACTCGCCTCGTATTGAGCCACACTCACCACGCCTTCACCCGCCGCCGGCTATTATGTGAACATCCCCTCCCTTCCTCCCTCCATCCCTCCTCCCTCTCATCCAGCAGCTGCCGGCCGGCCTCGTTCACACTGAATCCCCATAATAATGAAGTGAGATAGCCTGGAGGCTGCATGTGTGTGTGCTGCAGCCCTTTAAACACGAAATTATGTTAAATTTTAGATATTACACATACAGATTATTTTATACAGCCTTATTTCTTATGAGGAAAGTATTTCTTCGCTGTTTATTCTGATCTATAGTGACCTCATCACACTAAAGCCTATAAATCGATATTTTTTCTCTGTTATCTCTTACAATATTAATTTAGGGCCACATTATGTCTGTTGTACCTACATTATAGATGGAATTTATTGTACTGTATGACAACAGTTTAATGTTTATTTGGATGCTCATTGTTACCATGACAACAACTAGCCTACTCTTGCTCCAAGGGGTCCATCAAGGAAACTATAATAAGACTAGTTTCCTCAGGGTCCATATTACAAATATTCTGTATAACACATTTACAGTGTCCCCATTACACCCAGCAAAATAAACTTACATCAAAACCAAACATATGGTGTAAAAACAAGCTGACAAAGTGTCAGTAAAACAAAGAAATAACAATAAATCAGGTGACAGTTAGATTACAGCCTGTTAGTTACTGTGTAATTATTTAGTGCTGTGATTCCCAGCGTGTGGGTCGCAGCCCACGGGTGGGCCGTGAAGGACAAGGAGGTGTGCATTGAGTTTTTAGGTTTCAATGTTTATAAGTCTGGAATTACAATAAAATATTTATGATTAATTTTTAATAAGTAATCACAACTAATAAAACAAAGCCACGAGATTTAACCTATGTTTTATTCTTCATTCATCTGATCTTTAGTTTAACAGGCTGTTGCACTGAATTTGGTGACCTGTCACATTAACTCCAGAATGTATTTTATATCTTGTCATCAGTTTGATTAACCTTGAGTGTTGATCAGATTTGTGATTTAAGGTTTGAGTTGACCACAGAAGATTATCAGATTTCAAACTGGGCTGTGACATGCTTAAGTTCTGGGATGGCTGATTTTCTGTAAGTAAAGAAATTTACTGTAAGTACAAAGAAGGAAGACAAAAGGTCAGGGAATAAGGTGTTAAAAACTTTTCATGCTCAAGAGAGGCCTATATAAACTTAATGATCAATAAGTGTTCTTTTAAATTACTGAGTTCCTAATTAGTTATGCTTCACAAAGCAGGGACATTAGGGTAACAGTGTTGAGACCGAAGCTAAATTTTTTATTATCTTTTTTTCAAAATGATGATATACTTACAAAAAATACTTTAGGAAATTGCATGTGAAATGATGATTCAACACTGGACTGTAAGTGGTCCCTTCTTCCCCATTCCCTGTAATTACAGCGAAATCACAATACAATATAAAAGTCTATACAATACAGTGTAATTACTCCCATTAGGGGCAATTTGTTGGAGCAACTTGTTATACAGAAAAAAAAAAACACAATAACCTACGAACAAATCATGATGCAAGGGAGCTAAATATGTAGTTGAATCTAGAAAATAATACTGATGCTGTAAATAAACTTGCGAACCATCATAACAGATCATATGAAGCACATACCAACAGTGACAATGGTTTAAAAAACAAAAAAACTACAAAGCACTTAGAGAGCAGTTTTGTTTAGGTTCCCTCTAAATGTAAATTTGTTCTCTCCATTTTTTCCTGTTCACTTGTACCAACAGAGGAACCCTGTAAGTGTTGCCCTGTATGTACAAAATATCTAAACTGTAAACTGGGGGCTGTAATCTGATGAGCTACCCCATACATCTCAATTCATTTCTTATTTATGTTGTTGACCTGTCCTCATAAATAACCAATAGTTGTTCTCAAAACATTTTAACTGCATTTTTGAAACATATTGGAGAAAATATCTATAATGACATTGTTGTCTTTTAGGTCATGACTGTGTGTTTTCCCGCCAACCCAGTTAACAGGTTTTCCATGTCTGTTTTAGCCTGCATGGATGCACTCTCTTTGCACAGAGGATTTTTTTTTCTCTTAAGTACACTGATCCATAGCAATAAACAGGATCTAGGTCATTAAAAACGTGTGCTGCTGAGGAGGATGTTTTAGTCTGTGAGACAACTGAAAAAACTGTGAGGTTTGTTTTCAGCTTGTTTAAAGACCAACGTCACATTTAAAGGACTTTACAGCTTAAACTTGCAGTTGACCTACATTGAAATGTGGGTCAAAGACAACATTCAGCACTATTTACGGGAGAAAGTTTGGATGCTGCTCAAAAAGCAAAAACAGATTTAATTAATTATCTGTTTTAAAATGCCTCTGCCAGCCTCATGTTGTGCAGAAGATATTCGCTGAGAGAATTCAAGTACCAGTTTGGAGCCTGTTGAGCCAACGATTAAGTTTATGTCGCTTTACACGTTAGTTAACATGTTCGAAAAGTGCGATTCAAACGGCACAATACTGTTGAACCAGATTGTTGGTGTGTATTTCACATGTGATATTCAGTTCTGCTGAGGAGTGACGGTGGCCCTGAAATATTTATTACTGTCTTTACTCTTATACAGCTGGTAGTTTTCCAAAGAAACATGCAGAGCAGACCAGTTTAGAGTCCCAAAAACAACACTTAATTCTGTCAGACAAATAAATATTGAGATAGTATATCGTAGAAAAACAGATAAACTGCATTTTACAAGGAAGGATAAGGAATTAAGGAAGTGTATTCTTCCCGCTGCATGTCCTCCCAGTCTACAGTAAATTCTGCAGCCTGTCAGCAGTGCGAGGCTCCCCCACCCCCTTACTCTTGGATTTCTGACATCAGACATGAATAAGTATCTCATTAAGATCCCCCAAAACCATCTGCCCAGTGAGTCTCCTCCTTACAGGAAGATGCTCTCATAAACAAAAGAGTAGGATTCCCTCATTACCCTCGTTACCCTCATTAATTCTGTCATCAGTGGCAAGCTGGACTTTTAATACGTGCAGGGAACTGGGATACATCAGGGAAAACAGAGCTTTTTTTTGTAATAGCTGGCCTGTAAAACTCTTACCAGATCCAGCAATGTAAATATTTATTGTACATTTTACAATACAAGTGAGAATGTGTGTAAATATAACACCATAGGTTGTTTTTCATTTGTGTGAATCTGCAAAAAATTCTGCAAGCATGAAGCTGCTATACCAGAAAAAGAAAAATGGATCACTGTTTCATTATATTGGGAAAAGTTTATTGTTATTATGTATATATATATACTGGCATTTATGTAAAATCTGTTGTGGCAATTTTCCTTTTGGGGCAGGGCCAAAAATAAAGCCATGAAAAAAAAAAAAAAACACTGATAAATATTAGTTTATGTCAGAGATTTATGCAGGTTTATGCCAGAGGGGTGACTTATTACTTAAAAGTAAAATTAACACTATTTAACATAAAAATGCTGCAGTGTACTTTTTTTTTTTTTACTTATCATTCTGTTATTTTCATTCTTTAAAAGCTAATTGCAGGAAACAAAGTCTCTCAAACTTCATTTTTTGTTTAAAAATCCTCCCTATTTTCGACTCTCAAGGTTGGCAAGTATGTGTTTAGGCAATGTTATAAAAAATAGAAGTTATTTAAGTTTAACGTAAAGACTTTAAAAGTTTTCACATTACAATACAAGTTATCATGTTGTAACAATAGTATATTGTCATAATAATGTGACAAAACATCTCATCATAACAACTAACTTTTCACCCTTGATTGTGATACTAATGCATTGTTCTTTTTTTCTGGTGTGGCAGCAATATGTTTCATATGAATTTAATTTAACTTATTTTAATTTGTTTTCATCTTCATTAAATTTTGATTTTGTATGCAACTAACAGATCAACAGTTGTAACAGAAGAAAATTAATACAGACAGAGAGCTCTCTGTCATCATCATTTTGCACAATAAAAAATTAAATATCTACTTCATAACAACTGCATGCAAGATGAGTTTATGTATTTTTCATGCATAATTGACTGACTCCATTTAAGTATAGTCACATGTTACTTGGCAGATGCTTCATGCAAATGAACTCACACCCCCATAACAAAAATACAAAGTGAAAGAGCTGAACAACAACATAAAGTAGAAATAAAGCCTTTATCTGTGGTGTCGTACTTGCTCTGCAAATTTTGTGTAATAAGATTTTAAACAAATGTTTTGAGCAATAAATGGAAGAATAATGTCACGTAAGTGATCAAAAAGTTTTGGAAACATGGGAAAGTCTCTAAAAGCAAACACAGTGTGACACATGGAATAGATAAATCCACGTTACATTGTGAAATAGCAACAAAGAAAGGACTGTGCCAGTGATACCCAGCAGAATTGTATATATGGTTTTGGAAATGTTTTATAAACCACAAACAAATTTCCAGTTTAACATTCTTCTAACAGTACACAAAAGCATCATTGTTTTAGCTGACACGTGTAAATTTAAAGGTCCAGTCTGTAAGATTTACAGGGATATGTTTGCAGAATATGTCAGACATGGAACATAATATTCATAACCATGTTTTCATTAGTGTATAATCACTTGAAAATAAGAACTGTTGTGTTTTCATTTCCTTAGAATGAGCCGTTTATATCTACAAAGGAAGTGGATCGTCTTTCACAGAGGTCGCTACATTGCACAGCCATTTGGACAAACCAGACACAGGCTCTACAGCCTTCTGCAGCCACTGCAGGTTCTCCTATACATGCTTGGAAAGGGAAGAATGGCACGAGGTGTTTGCAATCTTTAAGCTCTGTGACCAGATGCCACTAAATCCAACACACTGGTCCTTTAGATATGTCAAAAAAATGAACTCAGAGTAAATGTATCTCACTATAAACAAGAAAAATACACTTTCACGATGGACCACTTTGTTTTCTATTATGGTTATGAATTTGTTGTCACTTTTTACTGAATGTGCAGATACACTCAGACCCGTTTTTAATAATTCAGGGGTTAATCTAAAGATCTAAGTAAACTAAAACACTTCCTGGCATATTATCATTGCAAAAACAGTTTCAGCTAATATTTTGGAAAAAGAAAGAAGTTCCAACGTCGAAACTGAAAGACAAAAGATGTTGAGAAGATTTGGAAACCTTTAGTTTCTCATTTCGCAGAAGGAACTGAATCTTAACTGCAGTGGGGGTGGAGTAGACAAGGGAAGAGCTTGAGATCAGTTATGGGTCAAAGGTCATGTGTTTTTATTTATTTAATTTTTTAGAATATATGTAGGAAGTGGGTTCTTCCTATGTTTCTTGACATTATGTTTGTTTATATAGAAAAGAAACCTTGCAACACCATGTTTTGTTGTCACTAAAAATGATGCTTCACATTAAAAAATACTTGAAATGTAATAAATTTGCTGGCTGTTCAGTCTGTTCCTGGACCATCTGTCAGTTTTCTCTTCAGGACAAACTGATCAGACCACAAACGTCTCACGAAACCTCTCTCATGTAGTCGAACACCCGGACAACTGTGGCTCATATTTCAGGATCTTGTTTTAACGGCAGAATGCAGGAAGCGCTGTGTGGCAAACGGCTGCAGGTCACAGATGATTGGCTGACAGCTGTCTCCCATGATAGAGTTGTGAGTGAACACAAAAAAAAAAGGTAAACAGGAGGACTGTCTGTTCACACCTGAGCTGAAACGTCTCTGTGCTGTCGTTGGCCTACATGTGAGCTCATGCTCTGTGTTATTAGCCAGCAGTGTTTGCACTGGCTGTAACAGCTTATTAAATCTGCACGACACTGTGTAAACGATGATGTATTAGCCTTTGTAATTATGCCCATGTGTTATCTCATGGCACACAGCCAGTATGTTGCTGGACATTCGCTATCAGTCTTCAACCACTGCGTCTGTGCTACTGCTTTCGATGCTGGATGTGTGAACAGCAGGGGGGATGATGGAAATTATTGGCTCTAAGCACATGATGGGACGGATCAATTATCACATACATAACCTGTTGAATTTCTGGGGTTTGACATTGCCCTCATTGTAGGTTTTGGCTGCCACAGGTACATGTTTAAATCAGTAATCCTCTGGTCAGAACTGTTGGGCAGATTTTTTTCAAGCTGTAATCCACAGTTTGCACAGGGAGGTCATATAGCACAGACATGATACTGAATTAACTTTACCTTTGTACTCATGGGTAGAAAATCACTGGATCACCATTCAAACTCAAGACAAGGGGTTATTTTGACCGAGTGTTTGACACAACAAGCAAGTTTTAAAACTATTAAAAAAAAAATAGATTTTTACAACATGATGTGCATAAGATATTCAAAACTTCAGAGGACACAGATGTTTTTAACAATCTGTAAATAATGACATGTAATCATAAAGTGATCTGCATTGTTTTTGTGTGAGCTGCCGAATTTTGGCGATATGGTGTCTATCATGATGCACATCATGTACATAGTTCTTATCATTCTTATATTCCTTATTTCTTATTTTATATCTCTACTCTCTATTTTTCATACATATCTTGCTATAGCTGTTTGGGAAAATAAGGCACATACCTTTACATATTCTTACAATACATGATTTGTTTTATTATCAATTATTGTCATTTTGTGTCTGTGTATATTTGGTAGTAGATTGTACATATTAAACACATATTTTCTTCCAGTTGCTCTATGCAATATAATTTTTCTAATCTTGAATCGGAGCATCTGTAATGTGAGCAGTTTCCCCTTGGGGATCAATAAAGTATTTCTGATTTGGATTCTGATGGTTACTGATGAAGACTTTTAAAAAAAAAAAACTTCATCCAGAATACATTAAAACTTGATTTTAAAAAGACTTAATCAATAACATTCTCAATTAAACACTTTTTTTTTTCTGGAGATGATGATGGAAGTAGCTACAGGTGACACATCTTGCTTCCTCCTCATCTCTGTTGAGAATTGCTCATGTGCAGCACCGATCTGCACTTTCCCGCGCTATGAAAGCATCGTCAGTGTTTACCTGAGTCTGGCTAAACTGGAGATCCTGGCAGGACCGGGATTGAACACAACTTCCGAGAGCAACGGTGGCTGGCTTTACAGGAATTACGGTACCGAGATGGTTTTATTGCTGGGTTTTGCTCCTCCTGGCAGCCAGGTACTCAACCTTGGGAGTCACCTAATTAGGCGACTAGCTCTACATGGCTCTTTGAGCACAACAAGCCAAATGCCATCCAGTTCCATTATATTTTGGATTAGGCAGGCATTTCTGCAACTGATACCTCGCACCAAAACTATTCAGATGGATAAATAGCACTACAGGCAAGAGGAAAAATGTGTATTTTTTATTTTAGGGTGAACTGTACCTTTGAAAAGAGCTACAGATCACAAGCACAACATATTTTAGTTTGGGTAAACCAGTAACAGTAATCCAGATAACACTGGGTCAAAACAAATCATAGGTGATCCAGTGTTTTTCTATCCGTGGTACTGTTTACCAGTACACCATCTGTGCTATATTGACACAGTCATTTTTGTGTTTATCTGAATCCATTTCTGCTTTGTTTAACTCTCTTTTACAAAATAACAACATATTTACTTAAAACCAACTTGATTTTTTTTTTTTTAGGTTTTAACCAAATTGTGATTGAAAGACAGAACAATTTGGACTGAAGTATCAAATATTTATATACTGTACCCACTTGAGGAATTACAAAGGGCATTGTAGTCTGCAAACTCTGG
>JAJHUR010136599.1:16066-32605 GCA_027495735.1 Lutjanus campechanus
TCATGTACATAGTTCTTATCATTCTTATATTCCTTATTTCTTATTTTATATCTCTACTCTCTATTTTTCATACATATCTTGCTATAGCTGTTTGGGAAAATAAGGCACATACCTTTACATATTCTTACAATACATGATTTGTTTTATTATCAATTATTGTCATTTTGTGTCTGTGTATATTTGGTAGTAGATTGTACATATTCAACACATATTTTCTTCCAGTTGCTCTATGCAATATAATTTTTCTAATCTTGAATCGGAGCATCTGTAATGTGAGCAGTTTCCCCTTGGGGATCAATAAAGTATTTCTGATTTAGATTCTGATTGTTACTGATGAAGACTTTTTAAAAAAAAAAAACTTCATCCAGAATACATTAAAACTTGATTTTAAAAAGACTTAATCAATAACATTCTCAATTAAACACTTTTTTTTTCTGGAGATGATGATGGAAGTAGCTACAAGTGACACATCTTGCTTCCTCCTCATCTCTGTTGAGAATTGCTCATGTGCAGCACCGATCTGCACTTTCCCGCGCTATGAAAGCATCGTCAGTGTTTACCTGAGTCTGGCTAAACTGGAGATCCTGGCAGGACCGGGATTGAACACAACTTCCGAGAGCAACGGTGGCTGGCTTTACAGGGATTATGGTACCGAGATGGTTTTATTGCTGGGTTTTGCTCCACCTGGCACCCAGGTACTCAACCTTGGGAGTCACCTAATTAGGCGACTAGCTCTACATGGCTCTTTGAGCACAACAAGCCATATGCCATCCAGTTCCATTATATTTTGGATTAGGCAGGCATTCCTGCTGATACCTCGCACCAAAACTATTCAGATGGATAAATAGCACTACAGGCAAGAGGAAAAATGTGTATTTTTTATTTTAGGGTGAACTGTACCTTTGAAAAGAGCTACAGATCACAAGCACAACATATTTTAGTTTGGGTAAACCAGTAACAGTAATCCAGATAACACTGGGTCAAAACAAATCATAGGTGATCCAGTGTTTTTCTATCCGTGGTACTGTTTACCAGTATACCATCTGTGCTATATTGACACAGTGATTTTTGTGTTTATCTGAATCCATTTCTGCTTTGTTTAACTCTCTTTTACAAAATAACAACATATTTACTTAAAACCAAGTTGATTTTTTTTTTTTAGGTTTTAACCAAATTGTGATTGAAAGAAAGAACAATTTGGACTGAAGTATCAAATATTTATATACTGTACCCACTTGAGGAATTACAAAGGGCATTGTAGTCTGCAAACTCTGGGGGCCCACACTCAGCTGGAGGCCATGAGTAATCAGCGCCGCTATTCACCCCACAACAACACCCAGAATAATGTGTGTTGTCTAGTCTTTTGTGTGTCTGGCTCTGTCCTCTCTGACTGCCTGTGAAACCCTGCAGGTCCTACATCACGTCTCCTATATTATGATTGTAACTGAGTTGGCTTTTCATACGCCTCTGAGCTCTTGTGACAAAGAAAATGTCTTGTACAAACAGTGGAAAAATTCAGATTCTGTTTCCTATTCCTTACTTCTGTCTGTCTTCAATTATCATCACGTCATTTGAAGTTTTATTTTTAGGCTTTAAGTCTGTGCTTTCCAGCAGAAGCACATTTGCATGATGTTTGCATTGGTAAAATGCAGACTCGAACCAGTTCAGCAGGATGAGGCGAATGCAAATATTGAACTTGAATTTCCATTTTGTAATAGAAAGTGCCCCCCGGTGGGCCCACAGCACTGGCTTTCCTAGCTGTATACTGCCCCCAAGTGGTGGAAATCATGGGAGTCCACTGAGGAGACCAAACTTGGTGAGCAGAGAGCAGAGAGAGTGTGTGGGGCTGAGCTGAGGAGGAGACGAGCAGCAAAGTCAACTCAGTCTGTCTGCACTGAAACGGAGGGCAACAGAGACATGAGGGCCGACAGAGTCTCCAGGTTTGTTATGATTTGGGTGCAATACCTGCATGATTTCACTATATACAGACTGATCTGCTACAATGATACAAGAAATGCAAATTAAAAAGGCAATGAGGGCTGCTCAGGCATGACTTTGTGATTGATTTTGGTGCAAAAGTGAACATTTGTGTCAGATGCCGAATGATTAAGTAAAATACTTTACAGAGATGCAAAATGTCCTAATGGAAATGTTTGTTGTGAATGATTGAACATGACATCAGCAGTTGCTGATTCACACTTCAGCATGTAGCGGTTTTTCAAGGTCACTGACTACACTTTAATCCTGTGACTATTATAATTATAATAATTGACAATTTATTGATTTTGTCATGTCACGCAACAATAAGTGAGCTTTCCCAAACTGAAACAGCTTCTGTCAGAGTCACAAAGCCTGCATTTTTGTGTAATTGCACAAGGATATTAATTCTGTCTCTGTGTCTGGGCTGCATCAACAATTCATTTTTAAACCCTATTAAATCATGGTTTAAATTATGTTGCACTAAACTTTAAAACTACTGTAAATTAAGGAGGATTACATTCAAACCTCTCTTTAAACCTCAGTTTAGTTTCCACTCTAAATCTAGATTAAATTTAATTCTGTTGCGCTAAAACTTTAAATTCCATTTTAAAATGTACAGTTTTTAAATCTTCTATCACATTGAATGGTCACATTGCTCAACAAATTCGGCCGATTAGTTTTTCTCTAAGGACAAGTAATTAGAGCTTCTCTGCTGAGCCATCATGTGTATGCTAACTAGGTTTATTAACTTTTTTAGCTAGCTAGCAAACAATAGAAGGTGTTGTTAATGTTTGAGCTAGCTAGCACACAATGTAATGTGTTAACTTTTTAGCTAGCTAGTTAATGTGTTTTTTAGCCAGCAAGCAAACCATGTAGACTATTTCCTAACCTTTTAGCTTCCTAGCAAACAATGTAACATGTTAACTTTTTAGCTAGCTAGCAAACCATTTTGACTAACATTTTGACAAATTTTTAGTTACCTAGCAAATAGTGTAATTTTTGTTAACTTTTCACTCAACAAAAGTAGCAAACAATGTAGCCCCATCCCCCTTTCATATTTATTAGATCCTGATAGAACTTTATTAAATAATTATAATAATTTTTACAGGCATTTATTTATTATTAAACTATTTTAATTAGAGTAAGCAAGCATCTCCATACCGATTAAACTCTGTTGAATTTCAGTTTACTAAACCACATTATTATGGCAGTCAAGTGTAATGTGAGGTTATTGTCTCTAAGGTAGTAAAGCAGGTCAGTACTGCAGAGCAGCTGCCTTTATGTAAATTAAAATCAGTGTTGACATTTAATTAATAAAATGAACTGTATCGATAAACAGCTGTTAGCATTGCTTAATAATTGAAGGAAATGAAACTTTATGAGTCTTGAGTTTCTCTGAGCGAGCAAACAAGGCTGTGTAAAATCCCCTCGGATGTTGCAGCCAATGAGAACCATGCTGACATTGACAGCCGCGGTGCATCTTGGAAGCTGCAGTTCGTCGGCCGCCTGCAGCTGGTCTGCCGCGCTGTGCTCGCTGCTGTGGGGGACTACAGAGCTGTGGGTCCTGGGCAGAGGCGGCTCGCGTTGACAGCGGTTGGTACTGAGCGAAGTACGGCGGCACAAATATCGTCCGTCTGTTTTTGTTAAAGGGTTTAAGGCGTTCAAAAGTTGACATCTGTAAGTATGCAGTCCGAATCGGGAATAGTTCCCGACTTCGAGGTTGGAGAGGAGTTTCAAGAGGAGCCTAAAACGTATTACGAATTGAAGAGTCAACCCTTGAAAAACAGGTCAGTTCTTCAGCTCTGGACAGTTATTTCCCACGCTGCAGCGGTTTTGGTGTTTAGGTGATAATTAGGCTGCACACTTTGTGAGTGTTGTCCACAGTCCCTGCGTGTATGATGAGGCTTCTGCTCCACTGATGGCACTGTGTGGAGCTGGGCTGAGCTCTGGAGTGGGATTTAACTTGCCTCTCTCATTCCTTATGGTTATCCTGCTGGCATGAAGTTATGCAACACTTGGGTGTTGTCTTGTCAACATCAACTTCAAATATTAGCTTGTGGAGGAGCAGACAGGTCAGTTTGATGAGATGCTGCTGCTCACTGCTTTTGATATTTGATGTACTGCTAAAGCTGATGGGTGGGTTTGTTTTTAAGTGGATTGTCCTAAAAACCTCCTGAGATTTATTTTTATAAATATCTCTGTGTAAAAATGCTACAGTTATTACATAATGCAGTCTAGAGTATATTAATGAATAGTTTGATTTAAGGCTGGGCAATATGGCTGTAAATAATATCTTGATATTTATAGGTTATTCCACTATATCTACTGTAAATTCTCAAATAGTGCAAATATATGAAGATCTTTTAGAATATGATGCACTGCTGTAGATTAATCTACCCAACAGTATATAAAGTAGGGCTGTGTACTGGCAAGAATCTGGTGATGTGACACGTGCCATGATACAGGGGTTACCATTCAAGAAAATACTGCAAGCAAGGTGTTATATTGCTATTTTTTTAAATCTATTTTTCAGAAAACTGCCATAGTATAAAGAACACACCACCATATGCATCACATTTGAGTTAAAGTTTTACTTTTTCATGCAATCAGAACAGCAAAGATAGATAACAAAAGTGCTATCGAGTGGACGGGGGATTTAAACACAACACAAAATAAACCACTGCCACTAATCTTTGCATTTATCATGATACAGTGTTTTGACAGTAAATACAGCATGATAAAACATAATCTAATATCACAACACTCATATGTATTGATGTTTTCTTACATCCTGAATATAAAGTAGTTAAATTTAGTGCAACCTTAAACATCTACAGGAATAAAATGCAAAATATGCAGTAATATTAACACAAAATAGTGTGGACAAAATCACAGTGTGGACAAAATCAAATATCATGATTAGAGTTGTCATGATACTAGAATTTTACCAGTGTAAAAGAATGATACTCGATACCTCTTTGGATACCATGGCAAAAAGAGGAAAAACACTAGTCACACAAAATTTGATTTTTGATTTTTAGGTTAATAATCTTCACACAGTTCTAGTACAGAAAAAGTCACTGAACACTGTCTGGTTTTGATGCAAGCCAAATACCAGGCAGGGCAATTAAGACTGAACTGAGGTCTTGAATGAGTACTTTTGATACTATGAACTGTTAGTGTTGTTTTGTTTTTAAACTTGTGGTACTGAAAAGTATTGATACCTTGATACTTTTGACAACTTTCATCATGATTTTTTTTTTTTTGACTCCGATACCTCGATATTGATATTGCAATAATATTGTAGGGATAGCTATTGGTGCTTTCACTAAATATTAAAACAATCAGAATTTTGATAAATCTATAATGTGGATATAATGGCGAGCAAAGGCAAATAATAGAAGAGGTAGAACAGTCAGGTAAGTTCAGAAAATAACATCTCTTTACTGTAATGCAGCCTTTAAAACCACAAAAAGCGTATGCTAGATATCCAAAATCTAAGATGATGTCTAGTCTCATAGCACAATATTGACGAATATAGATATATTGCACAGCCCTAGTTTGATTCGTCATATAATATTTTTGATACAGATGATACAGATGCTTCTGGTAGTGGAGGGTTTCTGAACTACACTGTAAAACGTAAACAGTTAACTAATAATGTTTAGAGCTCAAGTCATGTAAATCTGCTTTTGAACCAACCGTCAACCTCCCTGTGTGTCATATTAAGACCTGGCCAATAAATTCTGCATGTAATCATTGGGTAAAGTGCTCTAAACCCTGACAAAACAAATGTTATTCAGAGAGTAAATGTTACAAAAAAAATTAGTAGTTTCTATGGTGTCTCAGTCAGGACGTAAACACAAACACTCTGCAGTTGTGACTTATCAGAAAGCTATTTTCAGCTTTTGCACACTGAGGCCTCTCCAAACAATCAGCAATGAGTTGAGTCAGGTCTGTGTGGTCTGATTTGACCTCTCACCCTTTCTTTTTCTGGAATTACTGCACAGTGAGTGTGCTTTCTGATACGTCTGTCGTCAAATTAAGATGCTATTAGTGCAGTCAAATTGATAATTATCTGTCTTGAAAAGATTAGAGATTTATTACAGGAGCAGTTTGACATTTTGGGAAATGGGCTTTTTGCTTTCTTGATGAGAGTTGGATGAGAATATCTGTGTGGTTAATATGACAGTGGAGACAGAAGGTGATTAGCTTAGTTTAGCAGAAAGACTGGAAATGGGGAAACAGTTAGAAAACCACAACTGGTAATTTTTACATTTTAGTTTTTGTACGAAGTAAGCAAACAAAATATAACAGGTTAATTAGGGAGCTTCAGACATGTCAGTAGGACAGAGCCAGACTAACTGTTTCCCCATGTTTTCAGTCTTAATGCTAAGCTAACCAGTTGCTTGCTGTGGCTTTTATGGAGAGTTGTGTATCTTCTCAGCTAATCATTGGCAAGAAATAAAATGAAAGTCCTATAAAAACACAAATTGTCATTTCTACGCTTTAGTTTTTGTTACAAATACAGAACAAGATATAACTGTTTGATTAGTGAGCTTTAGAGGTGTCAGTAGGAGAAATGTTTCCCCCTGTTTTCAGTCTTAATGCTAAGCTAGCCAGCTGCTGGCTTCATATTTAGCAAACAGACATGTGAGTGGTGTTAATCTTGTCGACTAACTCTCACCATTAAAGCAAAATGTCCCATGTCCTAACAAAAGTCCCATGAAAACCACAACTCATCATGTTTTGCACTTTAGTATTTGTAAGAATTAAACAAACAAGATAGAGCGGATTTATTAGTGAGCTTTACCCGTTGATTCCACTGGGCACAACACGCCTGGACCACTGTTTTGATCCGTCCTCCACACAGCTGCAAAGTGTTTTGCCCACCTGATTATGGTAATTTATGCTAACTCAGATGTTGTCGATTCAGTCCTCTTCTCTTGCTCTATGTGCTCCTGCCATGGATAAACAGGTAGTGGGGAGATGCTTCTGGGACGTGAAGAGGCGCTGCTGGTGAAATCGAGCACCGTGTAGAACGGCAGCGATCAGCTCCGGTTGATGTGGCGCAGCCGTAATGCATCGCAGCCGTGCCTGGTGGAATCTGGCAATTATAGGTGCCAGAAGGAGAGTTTTTCACAGTTGGACAGAGCCCTGTTTCCAGTCTTAATGCTAAGCTAAGCTAAACTAACCAGCTGCTGGCTGTAGTTTACTGGACATACATGTGAGTGAGAACGAATGAGAACGAATGAAAGTCCCATAAAAACCACAACTTGTCATTTTTACACTTTAGTTTTTGTATGAGTTAAAACAGACCAACTACCACAGATTAATTAGTGAGCTTTAAAGGTATCCATAGGAGGATTTTATCAGAGCCAGGCTAGCTGTTCCCCTCTGTTTCCAGTCTTAATCCTAAACTAAGCCAATCAGCACGATAAACACATATAATGGGTTAATTACAGAGCTTTAGAGGCATCAGTAGGATTGTTTTTCATAGTTGGACAGAACCAAGCTAGCTGTTTCCCCGTTTCCATTCGTAATGCTAAGATAAGCTAAATAAGTGCTGTGGTATTGATCGTTTAGCTCACTCTCGCCAAGAAAGCAAACGGAAGTATCTTGCAAAAGTTCAAATTATTCCTTTGAGGAAATGAGAGTACGAACTCGAACACAGTGAGCTGTAATAATCTCAAAACTAAAACACGTATTAAATATAGATGAGTAATAGCATATTTTGGGTATTTTTTGAGTAATTGACTGTGTTTTATTTTAGTTATGACAAAACAACATGACTCCCTTTTCTGGGTAATTTTAAAACACTTTGGGAAGTTGTGAAACCACTTTGCCTCTGGGATGGTGATGACGACGATGATGACGGCAACACATCCACAAACAGAATGGTGTCTAAATATCTGTATTTTGTGTCCACATGTCTCCGTTATGCTGTTTAGCGGTAGTAATACATGGCTTCATTGTCAGGGTGAGACATACAGAGGACAGTACACCACTGTGTTCAGACAGAGCTCTTATTGCAGACGTTTTGGAGACTCCTGTTAGTTTTTTTTCCCCCCTCTGGCTCTTGACATTTTGTTTCAGATTTGCAGTTTAACTTCTTCAACCAAAACAACAGTTCTGGGAGGAAAAACTGTCATCTTGTACAGTCCCAACCTTTAACCCAGTTCTGCATTTTTTAAACCAATTTCTTCAATTTCTTCATTAGTGAAATGTCATTACACTGTTACACATACATGGCCTGAATCTGCGCTGTGTTGTGCGGTTGTTGGAGGAGCAGCCGAGGCAGTCGTCTCAGTTGAAGTGAAGTATCAGTGCTTGTTGTGTAAAATCACAGATTTTTCTCATTTCATGTTTGTTTCCTTTGGAATATGTGAAGTTGTCTGAAGAGTTGTTTCGATTGAAGGTATCCCACTTCCTCTTCCCATCACATGAGGATGACCCAGCATAATAATAGTCACGCTGACTGTGTTGTGAGGCACTGTTGTGCAAAATGGATAAAATTAGTTTGATTGATTATTGACTTGTGTGATGTCTTGTCGTGGTTGTTTCTAAACTTAAAATCTGAAGTGTGACAAAATGTCATTTTTATCTTTCGCAGATCTATTTTGCTTTTTGCTGTCTCCGTATCGGTTTGACAGAGAGCTCTGACGGCTGCAGACGATGTGCCAGACTTTTTGTGCCTAATATAGATGTGAGACAGGCGGTGAAACTAGTCTTCTATGCAGTGTAAATAAGCTGTATAAATTTAGCAGTGGATGTGTTATATCTGAAACTGGGAGAAGGGGGATTATTTTTTTTTGCAGGCGTACTTGGCATGCAAATTACCTCCAAATATTTATACAACAGTCAAATTGAGACTGAAAGTCTGTGTTAAGCTTTCTAATGCTTGGGGCAAATTGTTACAAAAGCTGGTTATTTTTCAAAACTTTTATATAAATTAACATATTATCTTTGGTTAGGCCTGCACAGTTAATTGAAATATGATCAAAACCACAATATGTGCAATATCCTGTACAAATATACATATATATGTGTGTGTATGTATGTGTGTGTGTACATATATGTACATATATATATGGGGCTTTTTAATGCCTTTAATTGATAGGACAGCTTAGCTTAAGTGAGGACAGGACAGGGGGAGAGAGAATAAGGGACAGCAGCAAAGGCTGCTGGCAGGAGTGGGAGCTACGTCCACTGCAGAGGATTCAGCCTCAGTACGTGGGGGGAACGTTCTACCAACTGAGCTACCAGCCCACCTCATAATTCAGATTAAAGTCAGGAAACATTTGCCAAAATAACAGAATAACAGAAAAGAGTCTGATCAAACATTCAGTGACAACTTTCAGTTCTTGACTCTAGTTTACCATTTTATTTAGAACTCAACCGATAATGTTTTTATGAGCTAGAGCTGATACTAATTTTAAAAAAATCCAAAATTGATATATCAGCTGATATTCTTTGTTTAAATATATAAACCCAAAACAATCATTATACTTTGTACATATATGCTGTACTGATATAGACTAATATAGTTGTGCTAGGCCAGTATTAGACTGATAATATCAGTCTGGCTTAAATTTATTTTGACTTTTTTTTTGTTTTGTTTTTTACAATGAAGCAAACACATGTACAACAGACATAAAGCACCCACTACGATTACACAAAGCAACAAAAAGAAAGTCGGGGGATTCATATACAACTCCCAAGAACAGTCAACAGAGCTGGAGGCTGCCTCTTCCACCAGGAGGGTCGAGAGTATCGAAGAAATACTCATATTTTAACCTGGCTGGCATGGCATTAGACCTATAAAAATATTATACATAATCCAATATCACGTACGTGGTTAGTGTAACTTAATAGTGTGTTGCAAATTGGCTGTAATCTTCTGCCAAGATTTGTGTTTATGAAACTGGGGATAAAAACTGATCACCTTCATGAATGGGTGCTTAATATATCGAAAGAGAGGGAACGTACTGTAACCTGCATGTGACAGAAAGCTGAGTCAGAGACTGATGAAAGTCTCTGTTGGGAGGGAACGGCCTGTTCCCCTGGGGAGTCCCAGGCGGAGATACCAGAGAGGCCGGAGAGTTTCATCCATGATCTAAGACGGACCGAAGAGCTAAATGACACAGACAGGTGCTGTGTCCGGGGTAAAAGACGGTCAGGACGTCTTGCTCCGATCTGCATTCATAAATCATGATCAGCTTTGCTGCTTCCTGGACCCCTCTGTGGCTCTTTGAAGCACATGTGTGATTTAACATTAATACACTGGAGAATTCACAGAAACTCTGGATTTTTTTTGGTTTTGTTTCATCATGAGTATTAATAACAGTAATATGTGATCTTTGTCAGCCTCTGTTGGTGACCAGTAGGGACTGCAACAGCACTGACTTCCAGTACAGTCCGTGTGGCCTGTTATTGACACAAGTGATGAAGTTACACTGTCAACTGCTGCACTATTATACCACGTCATGTTATAGTATGTATGTATACTTCCTGTTACTTCTGGATTACCTCAATATAAAATATGGTGACGTACGTCTGTGTGCTCCACATGTTTGGACCTGTTTTTCAAGTCTATCCTGTAATGATTATTTTCATTATCGATTAATCTGTCAACCTTTTTTCTCCATTAATCAATTAGTTACTTAGTCCATAAAATGTCAGAAAATGGTGAAAAATGCCAATCAGTGTTTTCCCAAAGCCCAAGATGACATCCTCAAATTGTTGTTTTGTCCACAACTCAAAAATACTCAGTTTACCGTCAGAGAGAAATAAAGAAACCATGAAATATTCACATTTAAGAAGCTGAAAACTGAGAATTCTGACTTTGGTTTTTATTATAAAATGACTCAAAATGAATAATCAATTATCAAAATAGATGCAGGTTAATGTAATAGTCGATTCTAATTGTTTAATTGTTGCAGTTCTAAGTGTTTTATGTTCATTGTTAGGGTTATTAGGTTTGTCCAGCTGTTCCTTTGTTGTGCGCTGTTTATTGATTGACTGATTGATTGATTTAAAGACAAAAAAATGGCAAAAAAAAATTTCACTAGAGGCCATGACAATGAATTGGCAACTGGGTGTGCGCTGTGCATGGTAGCATATCGTTGTTAAATTCCTTTTAATAATAATAATCCCAATTTTTACTAAATGTATCTGTAATCTGATTTAGTCTTTCTTTATCTGTAACTGTAATGTACATATACATATATACTGTATGTATGTGCATGATATGGTAAAAGAGCCATATTGCTGCAATTCTGACTGAAAGTGTGATACAATTACGATACGATTAGTGGGAATGATCATTTTTGTGTCACAATTTTCATTTGTACTGACAAAAAGGAAAATTAAATTGTGATGATGTGACATTTGTTGGGGGTCTGTAAACTAACATGTTTTTCTTACATCTGGAGAACAAGGGGGCCAGAACGTCTCTGCAGCACTACACAGTATTACTTCATGACAATGGTGTTATTTGTCACACTTTTTCCCTTTGTCAAAAATAGCAGGGTCCTGCGATGTGGATATTGGCACTTGGCCATATTGCATATTTCAATATTGTAATTAATTGTGCTGCTTACCACCACACTTACCATTGCTTTCTGTTCAGCTTTTGAAAAGCAAAGATATTAGTCAACAACTTCATGACACCCCTTTCAGTTCATGTTTGTCATGGTTATTGTGTATAAAACTGAGGGCTGAGTTGTATTTTTTAGCTCTGAATCATCAGTGTGGTTTCCTTCACAGTGTGAGAATTTATTGGTTTGTCTGTTGTTGTCACCTTCAGGGAAAATCAAGAACAAATCTGCCTTATGAGTTTTTGTTGGTTTGTATAACATCTCTCCACGGACTTGAAAACTTTATGGACTCATTTAACCTTCTCTTGTTTAGTGTATGTTGTCCCCCTCATGGCTTGCTGTCCTTGGATAGTCTGGCTTTCTCCTTGTTTAAGCACAGAGGGAGGAGAGGGAGCAGGAGAGGGAGCAGGCCGTCCGGCTGAAAACAGGGGAAAGGAATTATGAAGGGCACAGAACCTAATTACAGAAATAAGACCCGGCAACTTCGAGTTATCCCAACCGGTCCTGGCTTCCTGGAAATACCATGCAAAGAGCCTGATTATCTCTTTGGATGCTTTAACAGCTTACCCTGTTTTGTTTTGCTCTGGCATCTGAAGCTACGAATCCCTCCAGCAGCACTGTTAATTTGCAGGGAAAAACCGTTTACACCATTTGGAATTTGCACCAGTTACATGTTATTTTTGACATTTATTTGACAGTCTTTTGTTAAAAGGTGATTGTGTTGGAGGTTCCTTTTGGAGAACATAGTAAACATGGATTACGGACAAGTAGCTTTGCTAGGCACTGTAAGATTAAAGGGCTAGTGTGTAAGATTTAGTGACATCTAGTGGTGGGTGAGCTTGCAGATTGAAAACACTGTGCCTCACCCTCCCCTTCCAAGCATGGAGGAGAACCCACAGTGGCTTCCAAAAAAATGCGAAGTACCCTGTTAGCCAGTGTTTGATTTGTCCATTCTGGGAAAACATGGTGGTTCAACGTTGTGGCCTCCATGGAAGAGGACCCACAACCTTTGTAGATGTAAAGCACTTATTCTAAATTAACAAAAACATAGCAATTGTTCTTTTTCAGGGTGGGGGATCAGGAGAGAAATGTAGAGTGAAACAAAGTTAAATGAATATGATTTATTCAGAGGAAATATCAGTTTACTGATGCTATCATGCTAACCGTTATTTCCCTAAAATTCAACTTGGATCTTTTTTTTTTTTTTTTATCAGTTGCTTCCTCAATTATTGTGTTTGATTGTTTATAATTATGGGTTTGGGGACATGCCAGAAAATGTTTGGGAACCACCACCTTAGAAGACGGTGGGACGAGTCTATGTTTATGTTCTCACTCATCTGTATCTGTGTGCTGTACACTTGTACATCACAACTTCCTCAAGTGGTATCTTCAAGTGTCTGGTTTTGTCCTACAAAAGGTCAAAAAACAAAATGTTCTCAATTTGTCATCACTTCAGACAAATTTGTGACATTTTTCCTTGTAAAAGCTACAAAAGTACTTTTCTGTCAGTCATCTAGTCAGTTAATTGTCTTGGCTCTAGATACAAGATTTAAATGTCCAGTGTGTCAAGTTTTACAGGAATTTATTGTCAGGATTTGGCAAAAATGGAACGTAATTTTCATACATGTGTTTCTTTAGTGTGTAGACACCTGAAAATAAGAATTGTTGTGTTTTTGTTACATTAGAATGAGCTGTTTATATCTACAGACGGTGCAGGTCCTCTTCAGTGGAGGACGTCATAGTCCTTTTTGCATATACATGAGCTGCCTGGGTTGACGTGGTTTGACTAGGCCCATCAGGTCAGCACGGCAGGGATTTGCATCCGAGGGTGTGTATTTTAACTATTACGCACTTGTCATGAGTTATGTAGCTGTGCAATTGTGGATAAATACATTTAATTTCCTATAAAATGTCCATAATAAATGTCCCCTGTTATTCTGTTAAAAGCTTTTATTATGAAACCGCAAAACAGGAAATTCTTGAAGTTCATCTGCAGTAACTAAAATGACTCGTCCAAATCAGTGTGACCAAAAATACCAACATAAAAGCCCCACATATTGCACTGCCATGTTTCTGCCATAGCCTAGAATGGACAAACCAAACACTGGCCCTTTTACATTTTTTGCAAGTTTTGTGGCTACCATAGACTCTGCTACATGCTTGGAATGGGATGGAGAGACGAGGTGTTTGGAATCTGCAAGCTTACTGTTAGATGCCACTAAATCCTACATACTGGTCCTTTAATATTGATTTGCCATGTCAGCTGCAGTATGTTCATGTTTTACGGTATTTTGACATGTTATGTTGATGTTGACACTCAGATGTTGCCTGTTTTTCACAACCTCCTGTAGTCGGCCCTGTATAATGTGCAGAAGCTGTGTATTTATTTAACTAGTTGCACCAGTGTAAATACAGAGCTTCTACCCCGCAAAGTTGAACTATTTACCTAGTGGTAGTTGTTTGAACAGTTGTTTTCTTGTGTCTGCTTCAAACCGTGTTAAACTGCGTCTCCTGGGTGCAAAGCCTCCATAATTGATGGTCTAGACTTATCGCTTGCATACAGATGCTTCCCATTATCTCTGATCTGCTTGCTCGTAATTGTCTCCTGTGGATGATGCCAGCTGCAGCACACTGGGGTGTTGTGATCAGCAGGGGAGTCCGTGCGGATCAATGTGGTGTCATGTAGGGTCATAATCACTGAGCTGCGTTCCAGCTGAGAGGTCGTGTCGTCTGCCAGGAGGGTCTGATCTGCTCCGCGAAGGAGGCACCTGCAGGCAGACAAACAAAAGGAGACGGGATCATCACAGGCAGCGAGTCGCAGGATGTGCAGGTGTTTCTTTGGTGGTGCAGATTTTTGGCTGACATCTACCCTGAGATCTCGCTAGTTTGTCCTTTCTCACTCTCCTTACACTGTGCTCCCTTTTATAGCTCTGTGATATTCATAAGTCATTATGCATTGCCACCTTTTTGCATAATAAGTGAATACAGAATTACGTCAGAGAAAGTACACTAAGATAAGAGATGACAAAGCAGCCTCTGGTGGGAGAATGATTAGGATATTTTATGTATGGATGTCTTCTTCTTGGGTGCAATTTGATTTCCTGAGATATATAAACTTGTTTGCTCACACTGTGTTCAAGTTGTGTCTATACAGGTATACTTGTACTTACATCATAATGCCAATTATTATGCTAAAAGTGAAATTCTGTATAGTAAGCTGCAGTCAGCTTGAAAATGCATTTATTTTTGTGTTCATTCAGTCCGTTTTTAAAAGACTTGGTTTGCCCAAAGGTTGATGAAAGTTCTCTACCTGCCTGCAGGGGAACATGTCATTCTTATAGACAGAAGTTTATCGAGCAAAACAAACTTTCCCCTTTCAGCAGATAAATGTACAAGCAGCCTTCTGCTGTCAAACTCTGCACAACATTCTGCAGAGTCAAGCTCAAACATCCAAGTGGAGTTACAGCAAAACACATTTTTGAGTGGACTGAAGCTAAATAAATAAGTTTAAACCAAACGGATTATCTGAAAAATGCATCGTCATAAAGATGAAAACAAGGCTGTTCTTGGGTGGTTTTCTGTCCTAGAAATTTGTAGTAGTCTGTCCACTGCACAGTGGCGACACATGTCTCTTGAGTGAAACAGTATCTGTGTGGTTTTAAAGCGGCGTGTTGATGGACAGTGTGTTTCCAGTGGGCGCTTGGCCTCTCCGCTGCTCTGCTGTTTCACTGGACGGGGCTGGTCCTCTGCCTGGGACTCTGAGTGGCGATTGGAGAGTCCAGGCCGGGCCCCGGAGCCTCCCCCCTCTGACACACTTTCAGCGCTGCACCACCAGCATGACTTTCATTGCTCTCCAAGGGCGGGTGGTGCACCTTCAGGAAAAAACAAACAAATATGGAGGCCGTAGGAGTGCAAGTGTACAGACCCTGCACATTTGACTGTCTGTGAGTATGGCGCCTCACGTCTGTGATACTGCTGACATGCGTTAAGGCATGATTTTGGAATGTGTCGGTGTGTGTACAACACTATGTACACATGAAGGACAGTGTGCACAGAGCCGTGTGTGGGAAGTATATACAATCATAGCTTCAGCAGACTTCTCCTTGTGCAGTGTGTTAAATAGTTTGGGCTGCTTCTGATTCATAATGAAAATCAGTGTTAGTCGGTTGTCAAACCAGCACCTTTTGCAGCTGGTTATTGATTTATAACTGAGTAGTGAGGACTTAAAGTAACACTATTTTTGAAAAGATAATCACAAGATTCTTGTTTTTAAGAGTAAAGTTGTTTTTTTAATGTAATGCCATTAGTTTTTTGTTAGGCTGCAATTAATGCTTAGTTTTATCGTCTATTAATCCGTTTATTATTTTCATGATTAAATCTTTCTATGATTAATTCTTCAAAAAAACACATTTAAAAGCGAAACTGAAGTTAATCCAACTTTGTAAAAGTTACGCATCATAAATCAATTTTCAAAACTTGTCAAAATTGTATTAAAGCAATTTTATAGGAGAAATCTGTAATATATTTACTGTGATAAATCATAAAATGACCATGATATGTCATCAGAGATCAAGTCAACATGTTAAGTTGAAATACTCGCCACTCTGACATCAACGCTCCAGCTGCAGAGTCCTCATCTGAAATTTCTATTTCGGACCAAAGTAACTGTTTTAGTTTGCCTGTTTCATGTTAATTCGAGTTCAAATTAAAGCAGAATGTTCGCCGTATGAGTAAGTGTCTTTATGAGTCGTAAAATGAATTCATAATCTTTTAGAAGGAGTGTATGTTTATAATGGCTAAATTGAGCAAACTGTTAATGAAGTCTGGCAGGCAGTGAGACAGGAAGTCACTGAACTCTAACTCCAGATTGTGTATTTTCGGAGCAATGGGCTTTTGTTTTCAGGATAACGGGCTTAACTTTACATTGACAGTTATAAACAGCCGATCAGTTTACAGTGTA
>JAJHUR010136600.1:0-14534 GCA_027495735.1 Lutjanus campechanus
GTGACCCGCAGAGATCCACCAGGCGCCACCTCGCCCCTGGTCACATCACAGCTGAACTCTGACCCCAACGGAGGCACCTCGCTGGACAGTTGTGAAAGAGAGAAAGGTGCAGTTACCTGGAGGAAAAGGGAGAGAAAAGAGATGAGAGAGCGAAGGCCAGTGAGAGCGCACATTTACATTTGTGTATCTTTGTGTGCTACTCACAGGGGAGGGGTTGAAGATGTCAAAGTGTTTCTGCAAACTTTGGCCGACTGCCACAGAGCCAAAGTGCAGAACTGGACTGCAATGTTCTTTCTCACCCTTGGTACCTGGATTTCTCAGCTGAAGACAGGGGTACTTGGCTGGAACAAAGGCAGAGGCGAGACAAGAAGAAAGTGAGAGTGTACTGTTCCCTCTTAACCCTCATCCTCTTTCACACACATTTCTGAAAATACTTTATACCCCACTGTGATTTAAACAAATCTGGAACATGCATCTTCTCAAGTTTGTATTGTTATACACTGTCAGACTGCAGATCAGTTACAGTACCTAGTCCCTGCAGGAGCACAGCGCAGCTGTTCTCCGCCTTGTCCTCTTCATCTCCAAACCTGCAGTAGGCGTGCTGCTGGTACACCAACGCCTCTTGTGGCCTGAAGGCCACCATGATGTGACACTCCTGGCCGGGCTTCAGCAGGCCTTGCTCAGGGCTTAGCTGGAACGGTGCTGTGCACCCCCACTGGAAGTATGTCTGGAGTTTACTGTGGGAAGAGGAGTGAGAGAAAAAGGGAGAAGACACAGAAAATGGACACAGGGATGTGAGACTGATTAATAAGACTCAAGTGTAAAAAGTGTTATAAGAGTTTGTTGATCACCAAACACACACATTAGCACAAAAACACACCAAGATTTAAAATACATTTATACATAGCAGAATTCATCCCTCCTACTTTTTTGCATCAGTCTAAAATACACTCAGATGTACCTGACATTTCTGAGCAGGAAAGTAGTTTGTGAGGAGCGTTGAACAGAACAGAGCGGCAGCAGCACCGAGTCAGGCAACTCCAGGCAGTGACAGGGAATAATGGCACGGAGGTATACTTGGAAGCTGCCATCTTTACTTTGAAACTCGATGTTGTCTTCATACTCACACTGTGCCAAGCAGTTATACAGACACACAAACACAGAGAGAGGCCATGAGACAGGAGAAGCAGCTCCTGTTACATCTTTTTGAGTTGGGACGTTGTTTAAAAATATAAATAAAAACAAAATTAAATGACTTGCAAAAACTTTTTGTCCTATATTATGACCTATAAATAAAATGGTTAAATCTAAAGTAAAGTGGTTAAATGCAAAGTAAACCTTTTTACTCCTGATCTATTAAAATAGGTCATTAAATATTAGAAGTAACAATTAATAGAGACTGAAATGAAACATTGTATTGAGATAAACTTTTTAGTTATTTCGCCCAGTCTTACTTTCAAATGTTAAAGATCTACTCATAGATGCAACTCTGTATGTTTGTGATGTGTTACCCTCTGGAGTGGTCTGAAGGTGACTGGCACTGAGAAAGAAGTTCCTGGGCTGATAACAATCGTCTGGGGAACCAAGGTGGTGAAAAACTTAGACGCTGGTGGCCTGTGAGGAGAACAGATAAGAAAAATACGACACCCTGTGGTAACTCATCACATTTAAATTGCATTGCTTGGAAGTTAACAAAAAATCCAGAACTTTGGTGTGTGTGTGTGTGTGTTCGCAAAACCTGACGTGCAGCCTCTGCAGCTTGGTATGAAGGTTCTTCAACACTAATGTCTTGGTGAACTCCCTCTGCAGGTCCCAGTCCTCCCACACCAGCTCTGGCCTCATTTCCAACCCAAAGAGGCAGCTTGTTTGGCTGGACGCTTGTCGCTGGTGCCTTCCACCCTGTTGCCTCTGGTGGGTGGGGAAGTGAAAAAAAAGATAGATAAATAACTTTTCAAGAAAGTGCAGAAGATGCCCTAAAGATAGTATAAATTGAAAGTATTAAACTAATATGAAACTATTTATTACTACTATTTATTTATTGTTAATTGCAGAGTTCAAAGAGCCATAGTGATAGTAAAGATATCAGAAAAGTGTTGTGTAATTGAGACTCAAAGGTTTTGCATAGACCAGGAAGAAAGAAAGGAAACAGTCATAATTCAATTCATGTTTTTTGCATGTGTCATTATGTCAGAACAACTGATAATTAATACATAGAAGAGGTCAATTTTATTTCAGTGTCCACTGGTGTCTAGACACTGGTGAATGTGTAATACAGCTGCACAATTTATCAAAATTTATATATTTATTAATTCCGATATAGACATATTACTAGCTGTTCATAGCTGTGAACAATATGGGGCCAATAACATCAAACTACCAATATATCAGTCGGGCTCCAGTCATAACATGCCAGTATACAGATGAAGCATCATGGTGCTACAGAGACGCCCCCAGCCTACAAATCACATTCTCCAGATGTAAAGGAACATGCTTGTTTGGTGCAGACCCAAAAATAACAATCATTTTTATTATTTTTTATTTTATTTAGTTAGTTTTTATTTTTGTGAAAATTAAATTCAAAAAATATGATTGTCACTAAAATTTTGACTCATATTGCAATCGAAACGTTCATTCAGCCCTGATGTGCAATTATTGTAACTATTTTAGGACATTCAAAATAGACCCCCACTGCCAATGTCCTTTCAATAGCAGCTCATCAGTTAAGACAGAGAAAAAAGACAAGGGCAGGTTTATAATGAATCACAGACAGGTCTTGTGTGTCTCATGGACCGTTCTGCTCATTCTGGGTTATAAACTTGATAACATTTAACACAAAGATTCACTGAAACTTAAAATATATATATATGTTGCAAGGAAAAGTGCAAGACAAGCTATAAGTGATGCCATTTCTTGAATTACTTTGAAATCCTTCCCAGCAGTGGAGGACTTCCATGATGCTCCTGATCCCAACAGGTCAGGACCTCGAGCCTCAGCTAACATGACTGAAAAAAGACAGAAGGTACAGATATTTACCAAATATGAAATACAGATGTAAGTGTCAAGTGGTTGCACGACCTTCACCCTGTTTTTTTAGGATCAATGTACACTGCTGACACATTTTATTACAGTTTCTAGTTTACAGTTTTTTCCTTCATTTATATATATTAAAAAACATACACACACACAACAAGGCACTTTTCAACATTCATCACAATAATATCACATTCTTGGTAGAACATGGATGACAGCAAACACCAAAAATAAAATTGAAAGTGAAATAAAATAATCAAGAGACACAAAAATAGACATGAGTGAATAAAATAAATAAATAGCTTATAGTGAAAAAAATTAAAAATTATAGGATTATCTCAAATTAATTAACGTTACATATCAAATAAAGATAATAACTTAAGAGCGTTGTTATCGTTCATAATTGTCAGACTTAGTGTTCTAACTCATTCTTTACGAACAGTTAACGTTAGATTTAACACCACGTTGAGAGTGTTTTGGGATTAACGTTTAAAACCATAATTAGCTATTTGGCTAACACAGTGCAGAAAGCTGTCAGCTAAACAGACTAAAGTTTTGGCTAAACTAAACACGAATGAGCTAAAAACCTAGCGTATCCTACCTTCTTTCAAACGTCAAACAATAAAGCTCAAAAACTGCTGCTCTTTATTCCATTTGAGTTATGAAAACACCGCTAACGACAGTCAGGAGTTTGAGAAGTTTGTCGGCCACGGCGTCGCCATGACAACATACATTGTTTGTGTCGCCATAGTAATTATACGGCAGCCGAGGAGGGACATAAAGAGCTGCGTTCCGTTCCACAGTGTACATAAATCATACTTTCTATCCCCTCCTCTCAGGAAATGTAAGTTAAGGGAACTTCCATTGAAAAATGTGTCCAGCTGCAGCCTCGCAGACACTCCAAGACACGCCCACTTTGATGCCACAGTGGTTTATAAAATATAAAATATATTGAAAATAGCAATTAGGAAAAGAAATAAAGAAAATCTTTGAGACACGACAATAAGACTTATAACAAATATAATCTAACAAAAAACGTGGTCAAATCATCAATTAGTGCGAACATAATTTGAAAAACAAAACAAAACATGTAGATATATTGGTCTTGTAGCAACTGCTGAGCAGAGATAATCATGATACACTGCATTGTTAACTGCTAACGTTGTTATTTAAGAACATTAAAATTTGTTTTTTTAAAAATACGTTTTAAAATGAGAATAATTGAATAATCATCACATCATGGGGTCATTAAAGTTTCAAACACGTGCGTTTAACACAACTATTTAACTTGAAAACATTCTTAGTCTCATATCTGAATCTCATATGTAGTTTGGTTTGTTATTGATGGGCTTAACACCCCTCCACAATGATTAACTGTATACTCTTTATTATGTTTCATACTGAGTCCTACTTAGACTACTTTATTTTATACTAATAGTTTATATTTATCCTATTGTTCTTTAATTACTTTAATCTTTTTCTTCAATTTACTTCTTTCTAAAATTTAGTCTTAATGGAGCTTCGTACAACTGTACTAACTGGTCTGACAATAAACATCTTGAATCTATTATGTTGGTTATTTCCTAGACAAATATTTTGTTATATTATGTTGTCCTTGATAATTATGGCTGGTAACAATACAGACATATATAAACTAAATAAAAAATATTAAATATTATATTAATAATTTAATTGAATTAAAATATATATTGAAAATGGACTAAGCTATAATCTGGACCAGAGAACCTGTAGCTGGTGTGCACATTCAAATGGGAGGATCGAAGAGCCATTTAACCATTTATTGAGTGGCTGGAATTAACAGATGACAGGATGAGATGATGGACAGATGGATGGAGGGATGATTTTCTGTACAAAACATAAACATAACATCAATTTATATTGCCATGCAAATCACAACTAATAATTAAAAAAAAGGTACATGAGTGAGCTTACATTATTAATGCATCCACCAAGTTAAACAGGCTCATAGGGATCCTGTAGGGTACAAATACACAACCATATTATCATCATATTAAACCATTCATCCTTTACTTACAAGTTTTAGCTTATCTACAGCACAAGCACAAGTGTCTTCAACACAAAGCGCAGTGTGGTTCAAACAATTCAGCTTATTCTGGTAAATCAAACAGCCACCACATATTCTGGCCTCCAGAAAATAAAATACACACATTAACTTTGGATGTTTATCATAGCTCAAAGTGTTTAAACAACAAGTTAACTCAAATTGTTTGAAACAATCAAACAAACTTACTCATGTGGCAGCATGGTCACAGACAAAAGGATCTGATAAGCCACGCCCGACCTGAAGAACTCTCCACCTCTCTCCAAACTCCGCCCCTGTGTGCTGGAGGGTGAATCTCTCCACCCACTCAGGTCTCACAAGTGAGATGCAGTATTATTAAATTAAATTTAATTGGATAAATTATTTTAAATAAAAAATAAATAAAAAAGTAAAAATTTCTATTAAATGTTAAAGGGATAGTTCACCCAAAAATGAATTTCAGTCATTATTTACTCACTCTCGTGACAATTTAGGGTCAGGTTTATTTTGTTAGTCCACAAAACACTGCTGGAGGAAGAAAACATAAAACGCCTCCATACTGCTCGTCTGGCACAATCCAAGTCTCCTAAAGTCCCAGCATGCCATTTACACACCATCACAACACACACACAGTTCAAACAGTGTGCATGTGCATGTGAACGTGGCTCCAAGATCTACACTGAAGATTCATTCACTTCTATTGTTTGGGACATTCTGCAACATTGTTTTCCTGTGAAACTCCAGCAGTGTTTTGTGGACTAAAAAAAAAAATAAACAAGACCTTCAATCAGCACGAGGATGAGTAGATAATGACTGAATTTTAATTTTTGAGTGAACTATCTCTTTAAACTGACTGATAAGTACTTGTGTTTGTCGGCTTCCAGCAAAGTAAAGAACCGTGTTCAGTTCTTCTGGTTCACAGTTTTCTTTGAATAGCACATTTCTTTTTGTATTTTGCAGGGAACTACCAGGCAAAGTCTGATTCCATTTAGTGTAGCAGAGCCTTTCCAGTGAGCCGACACATGCACAATAACAGCAGCCTGACTCTGTCTGACCTGAATGGAACAGAACCTTATATTAATATCACTGCTGACACCTGTCATGTCAAACTGGCTGCTGTGGAAAAGGTCTATTTACAACACAAAGTAGAGATTAACACTTATGTGATGAGGTAAAGTTATGAAGAAGTTGAACAGGCTATGCAAATATTACTCACTATAGATTAATCAAAGTAACTCATAAAAAAGACTCAACACACATTTAATTCAACTTTATTTTTCAAACTATTTCTCTCCACACAAAAAAACACTACTGTTGCTTTTATAGTGAAATATATTAAATTCTATGACATTAAATTATATTGACAACATAACACGTTTAACATAAGAACAGTTTAAAAATTCCATATCAACAGTAAATTCCAAATACCATGCAGCCATTCCTTTGTGTGTGTGTGTGTGTGTGTGTGTGTGTGTGTGTGTGTGTGTGTGTGTGTGTGGCTTTAACTATATATAACATGCAAAACAACATTAATTCATGACCATATAGTCAAAAAAGTACTACAATCGCCACAGTAGCATTTTTATCGCACCAAACTTTTAACTGGGTGAATGTGGGTCCATTATTTTTGTAAAGTCTTCTAAAAAATCTGAAAAGTTTGGGATATTAGTGGCATATTTTGTCCAACATTTGTAACAGGCAGATGTAACACTGACACACTTCTCCAAGTTAATTTTTCTGTCTCTGAAAGTGCTTTTACCCCCCATCCATAGTTTAAGTACATGTACATTCATAGATAAATTACTTTATTGCAGATGACAGAACTTTCTAGTTGTTTGAACTGTTTAAATCACAAGTTAATCGTGCACAAAAATGCCCATAACAAGTCAGAATTATTTGTTGATTCTGAAGTCATAACTCTGGACCATTTTCCACCATCAAGGAACCGCCGCTGTTCCATTTCAAGCATCTATTTTGAAACGTTCTGAGTATTTCCACCAAAAATAAACTGGTTCAAACCCCGAAAAGCTCTGTTAATGAGATATTTGATTACAGTGGTTCCACTCAAAACTGCAGGAAACGTGGGTTTGGTCTCAGGATAGGACCAAGGTCCCAAGGATCTTAAACAGAACTGGTTCAAGAACCAGAGCCTACTTGGTGGAAAAGGGCCCTGAGTGGTTCAGAGAACCCTGTTATGGTGTAGTGTTCCACCCAGACCCCTCCCTGGGACCCTTTTCCACCAAAATAGCTGCAGTTCTTGAAATGGTTCTGTTCAAGATTCTTGGAACCTTGGTGCTAGCTTGCGTTTCCACCAGTTTTGAACAGAGGATGTGACCTGTAGAACATGACGTTCCCACTTTGGCTCTCAAGGAAAACCTGCTATTTTTTGGTTCTAGCTGGGAACCAACTTTCCAGGTTCTGAACCAATTTATTAAAAATTAGGTGCTTGAAACGGAGCTGGGCCGGTTCCATGTTGGTCGAAAAGACACACCTGAGGGCTCTATCCAGAACCTTCCCACCTTCTAAGGGTACTCACAAGAACCCTGCCAGGGGCTTCTACCGAGAGTCATTTATATTCCCCCAGTTTTATCTAGACCCCATCCAGGTGGTTCTACCAAGAAGTGTTTTATGTTATGGTACAAAGAACTCTCGACAAACCATTAACAAGGATTTCAACAATCCTCAAAGAACTCTTTCTTCCAAACAGGGTTCTCAGTGGAACCCTTAGTCTTCCAAAGAAGCCTTGATGAACAGTTTCTTCAAAAATGTGTTCTTCATAAGCAAATGTTTCTGGGTAGAACCTCAGCACTTCAAAGAGAACCCTTTTGGAACCCTTATGTCTAAAAGTTTACCTTTTGCTGGTTTAAGAGCTCCAGGTGCAGATGTGGTACTACGGGCTGGGCAGTGAAAAATAAATGATCCTCTTCTTGTCATGTTTGTGCACCTGGTTCTTTGTGTATCGTCTTCTCAAGAATAATAAACATTAAAAGACGCACAATAAAAACATGCTGAACTTTATAACTATGGGAAAACCCCACTTCTTGTTCTTGGCCCTCCCTCTTCCAGCTCCTCCTCTGAGTAAAAGCTGTAGTTCCCCGTTCCTCCTCCGGCACGCTTCATGAAGTCTACAGTGCCTAAAGAACCTGCCCTCAGCTCCTCTGTCTCCTCCTCTTCCTCCCCTTCGATCTCTTCTTCATCCTCCAGGCTCGAGCTGTGTGAATCGCTCTGAGGTTTGGCGCTGTGTATATCCATCCCAGTTCTTTCTGTGTCTGTCAGTGGGGAGGACGGGGCTGCCTGTTCCTTGGCTTTGCGACTTCTCTTCCACTTCATACGTCTGTTCTGGAACCAGATCTTAACCTGGTGGAGAACGACAGGAACCATGACAGTTACACAGTGTGAACAGTCTGAGACTGTGGGCCTTCCCTCAGACAAAGCTTGGAGTTTACTTATTTAGTTTCACTCAGTTCCTACATGAGACACTTAACCAATAAAGCTTAATATTGCTGTTTTAAATAAGCAATATCTTTAAATAAGGACATGAAATACAAAAAAAGATTTGTCCAAAGAGCTTTTCACACTGCATGTAGCCCCAGGCTAAAGCTTAATATTGCTGTTTTAAATAAGGAATATCTTTAAATAAGCACATGAAATACAAAAAAAGATTTGTCCAAAGGGCTTTTCACACTGCATGTAGCCCCAGGCTAAAGAACCTGTTAGCCACAAGCTGTTAGCCACAAGCTAAAGAATCTGTTAGACCCAGGCTAAAGAACCTGTTTGCCACAAGCTAAAGAAGCTGTTAGCCACAGGATAAAGAAGCTGTTAGCCCCTGGCTAAGAGAGCTTTCACACTGTCACATATTAAAGTGGGATAACCCCAAGTTTAGTTTGCTGGCCGTACTCTAGAGCAGGATTAGCCCCAAAGTTGTGGGGTTATTGCCTGAAAATCTACTAAACCCAGGACTAAAAAAAGTGCCAGTGTGAAAACAGGTAAAAGATTTAAGAGCAGTCAATGTTCACATCAGTTGCTGTACAAACGGACACTTAATCCAGAGCTAGTACAAGTGCAGTGTGAATCTTCTAGCCCTGGGTTATGTTAGCTAATATTAGCAAAATAGTAGCTGGCAAAATGGTGTACATAGCTAGCTAGTTAGCTAGCAATTGATGTAGATGAGCTTTCTAGTTAATGCTAACACCTTTCCTTCCACTTGTTTGCCATCCTGGTTGTTAACTGGTCATATTGTGGCAACATGGTTTAACTACATTAACTTGCAAAACGTTGTATTACAGATTATATTTTCAATATTTATTTTAATATGGAAACAAAAAGCTTTTGTTTATTCAATTCAAGTCTTAGATGGAAAGAAAAGCCAAATTTTAAAAATGAAACTAAAAAAAATTATTGGATATTTTTTCTTTTTTCTGGATTATCCAGTACAAAATTAATATTTATTATTCTCTCATATTCATGGCCCATATATACATTTTACAGACCACAGAGCTGGAGCATGTGAACATAACTGTTAAATCAGTAGTGAACTATGTTTGTAACATTGCAATATATTGTAAAAGTAAATAAAATACAATGAATTAAACACATTTATGGAAGTCTTATTAATTAATGGTGGTACTTTTAGCAAATAATGCACTTTCAAAGACATTTCTGATCCTGGCCTCTTAAAGGCCTCAATCAGCAATACAGTAATTCACACTGTGCTGCAGGTCAAAGGAAATATTCTCACACACTAACATAATGTACTGTGTGATACAATTAACAATTATTTTCATTACTGGTTAATCTGTCAGTTATTTTCTTGATTAATTGATTAGTTGTTTGGTCATTGATAAAAAGTAAAATCATAAAAAATGTCGATCAGTGTTTCCTAAACCCAAAGATGATGTCCTCAGATGTCTTGTTTTGTCCACATCCCAAAGATAATTCAGTTTACAGTCATAGAGGAGTAAAGGAACCATAAAATATTCACATTTTAGAAGCTTAAATCAGAGAATTTGGATATTATTTTCTTTAAAAAGGACTCAAAATTATTAATCGCTGCAGCTCTACAATAATTGAACATAATACATCTGACTGTCTCACCTGAGTCTCAGTGAGCATGAGTGAAGTTGCCACCTCGAAGCGTTTCGGCCTGGACAGGTACTTGTTGAGCTTGAACTGGTTTTCTAATTCCAGCAGCTGCTGGCTGGTGAACGCCGTCCGGGGCCTCCGACACTTCCCCAACAAACCTGCCTGGACCGGAGCTGCATGAGAGGAGAAAAGAGACAGAGGCAGAGACAAACAGGACGGTTAGTATTCAACATTAATAAACATTCATTTGAAAATCTTCAAACTCTTCCAGTTTGGTTTCCATGTCAGTGTTCCTGTCTGTCTTCCTGCCTGTATATCTTAATTTCTATCAGTTAACATTTATTGCCGGGATGTGAGGCCGTGGTGAGAGGATATTGCTTTGAAGGGGTAATAAACCATCACGCAGGACCATTACCTTAATGAAAATGCTGTAAATGTTATCAATTGATTAAGTAGCAGGTCTATGTCAGGTGTTACCTTTACCGTAAAATTTTATGTGTTATTTTTTTATCAGATGAATTGTCCTTAAGCGACAGCATCTCAATGTCACAATGTCATTTTAAAACCAAACACACAGGTGTGAGGAGGAGGAGGAGGAGGAGGAGGAGGAGGAGGAAGTTTATGTTCATAAACATAAACTGGCTGTTGGCCCTACCACTTTAACACACTGTAAAAAAATCATACAGGGATTTAGTGGAATCAACTAATCTTTGTTCATTGACTTAATGCAAATATACATGTTTTATTTTATTCAAGTTAGTTCAACTTAAAAATTATTCATTTTCAGAACACACAAGAGCTTTAACATGAATTTCATTTTTTTAAACATGAAATATTATTACTGACTACAATCAACTCATTAAATTCAGTTTCTAAAGAAACATGATCAGCATATTAGCAGATTGTTTGAGAGTTAAAACGTCCTAAAACGCTCATTTTTAATAGTTTGGAGAAAATATATGATGATTAAAAATTAAATTTGATTGTAAAATCCCTCAGTGTGACTAAAGAGTTGTTAAGCTTAATGAACATGTTATTATTATTATTATTATTATTATTATTATTATTATTATCATTATTATAAAGGTGGTGTCTTGTCCTTCTATCCTTTATTTTATTTTAATGTTTGTGCATAAATCCACTAATAATTGTATATGTAATTTCTTTATTTATTTTAATAAATTATTTTAAGCTAAAAAATGGCTTTAACAAAAATCTATATTAAAAAAAGACATAAAGGGATTTTAAAAAATATGTTTACAATTATCTAAATATCTAATATTAATATTAATATTAATATTAATATTATGAAGGGAAATTATATAATTCATTGGATTTTAATCAGGTCTAAGCTGGATGAAATAATAAACAAGAAAAAATGTCTTCAACAACCAATGAAAAAATATGTTGTAAAGAGAAATATTTTAATATTTACAAGTATATAGCCTAAATATAACACTGTTTTGCATAATATTGCATGATTATAGTTAAATTTATAGATTGATATAATCTATCAAAGAAACGATTATTACCTTTAAATATCCGTACCATTTTAATCAGACTGATCCACAAATAAACATGTATTTTGGTTCTTATATCGTCTTAAGTTGAAGTAATAATGATAAAGTTTGAGACCGGGCGGTCGGCTCACCTCCGTACTCTCCCACTCTGGGGATCATCATCCCGGCTCTGATCCAGTGCTCCAGCGGGAGCGTCGCGGCCATGGTGGCCCCCTTCAGCTGCTCCGGGTACGGCTGGACCAGCTGCGTGAAGCCGGGGTACATGAAGGCGTGGTGCTGGCCTCCCAGGGCCGCCAGAGGATACATGGAGCCAGGGTGCATTCCGAGGAGCCCTCCTTGGTGCAGAGCGGCGAATCCCGGCTGGGACAGGTTGAAGAGCTGGGACTTGGACAGGACTCCCGGCCCCTGCAGGGCTGGAGAGGAGTTTGTCGGGTTTGGATGAGGGGAGGGCGTCTCTGAGCCGCGGGTTGACACCGGACTGCCTCCGGGGCTCCTGCTGTGATACAACCCCGGGGACGCACCGTCTCTGTCCGCTCTCTGCTCCGCGTCGTGCGCCAGGAGCGCGTCAATGCGAAAGTTTTTAGATTTCTCCATGGTGGTGGTCATTCTGCACCACGACGACGTCTCCAATTAACAGCTGATGTTTCTTCGTTTCTTCTACTTTATATCTTACACTGAAGATTTTAACTTAAACTTAAGAAGTAGGCGCCCCCCTCTGATGAACTTTAAACTGGCCCACTTTCTCAACACACTAAAGAAACTCTGGTCACTTCTCTGAAGACGCGTCCTCTTTCTGACCCACTGCACTTAAACCCTGTGCGTAAAAACCACCTCAGTCACTCCAGCAGCGAGCTCAAAAATTACTCTCACCCAATAGCGCCATAAAGTTTGCTCCGCTGTGATTGGCCAGAGCCCTGCAGCACAGGGGCAGGATATACTCTGTCCTCTAAAGAAATGTTTTCTCAGCCAAGGGCCCTTTGGGGACCCCCTCATCTGTGGCCCCTGGCATAATGTAACGTAGCCTGTTTTCTTACGCTTCTACTATTAAAAATATCATAAAAATATAACATGCATATAGTACATCAAAAGAGTGTGTTTCACTTTTGGTAAAATAAAATGTTTATTGTGGTTGTTTTAAAATGATGTAAAGTTATTTATCCACCGAGATCATTTTGGTGCGAGCTGGAGATTGTTGGAGTTATCAGATGTCTGCTTCCTCTGCAGTATCACAGAGCTAAATGTCATTCAGCTTGTGGTGGTACGTTTGAAAAATTGTGAGCATTTGTGAGCAGTTTCATGCAGGAACTACATGAAAGTAGAATCTACTGGAACTACTTTATTTCTATTAGAGATACCTTTTGTCTTTCTTTCTTTCTTTCTTTCTTCAGTGCCCACGGTGTCCAAGATGACGTCCTCAAATGTCTTGTTTTCTCTGCAATCCAAAGATATTCAGTTTACTGTTACAAAAAAAAAATAAAGAAACCAGAAAATTACTTGAGAAGTTCAAACTCAACCCAATTAATCAATTATAAAATAGCTGGCAAGTCATTTAATAATTGATTAAGTGTTGCAGCTTTTAATAAAATATAATAAACAGAACAGATAGTAGGTCTAATAAAAAATATAAAAACGAACAATAATATGCTCAGCCTGGGACTTGAGTATGTTTCCTAAAAAATTATTCCTTTTTTTTTTTGCTGTTTTACTCATGAAGTCTCCACCTCAGTGTATTTCCAAGTTAAAATAAAGGTTGAATGAATTCACTCATATAAACATGATCACTTATGACTCACTAGACGTGTGTGGTGGCGTCTGTATCTGCAGAGACGCTGCCGTCTGCCTGTATGTGTAATTATTTTGCTGCACACGGGAGAACGTACCAACCCAGAACGTCAGTATTAACATCCTGCCATCTTTCTGGTGCTTTTACAAACAGCTCAGACAAATCCTACTGATTCTACCTTTAAATTAGAATCTATGAGCCGTGTCAGATTTAAAATATACAATATTGTTTGTTGAAATATGAATAAATGAATAAATCTAAAAACTTTTCAAGGACCCCTGGCAGACTGTCACAGACCCCTGGAGGTCCTCAGTCTCAGTTTGTCTGTCTGGCAGTTTGACCTCAAATTTCATGTCATCATTCTGTCTCAGGTGTGACTGAGGTGCAGTTTTCTCACACACTGTTTCTTACACACACACACACACACACACACACACACACACACACACATTATACATTCACAAGCATGTGAGACACACACACCTGCACACACACTTGAAAGGATATTACATTAATTACGGTAATGTCACTTAGATAGAGAGATGACAAAATTCATCAGTTTACAACTAACTCTTCATTACAGTTTATTGCCTGCTAAGGTTGACAGAAACCAGGCGTTCTTATCAGCAGTTACCGGTATGATTATGGGTCATCACCACACCATGGAGCAGATAACGGGGCAGTAAAGTGACAGAAAGCAAACTCATTTTCTCTCTCTGCAGACCACACACACACACAAACAGAAAGTATGGACAGGTGACACAAAATCCTGTTGTCTTCCTTTTATTCCTGCACTACACACTTTACAATATGCAGTGCTGTGCCAATAACTCAATGAATTTGCGTATTTTATATATTATTTTAAGAAAAGCATGAATCAAACTCAGCTATTGTGAAGACATCCTCCTGCCAACCAAAGCTGATTCCCTCCTGACCTGCAACTAAACCTCTACGTGAGTCTTCAGGTGGATTTTAAGTGTCCAAACTGCATCCATGCAGACTTCTGCCGGTGATTTCCTGCACCCAGTTTTTACAGGACTGATAAGAGACAGACAGA
>JAJHUR010136601.1:7449-19028 GCA_027495735.1 Lutjanus campechanus
GGAGCTGTTATGTCACTTATACAAACCAACATCCTCCAACTGACGAAGAGCTTTAGACTCTTAAAATGCAAATTATGTGATTTTTTCTAAATAAATGGTTTATTTCATCTCATTCATTTTAACATCTGTAATCATGAAATTCAGCTGATCTGAGTTCATCAGTCTGAAGTCACCTGGACTACATCCTGCTGCCAGAATGATCTTTTGCTTTGTTTACAGTGTTTTGTTTGGTTTTTATGTAATACTACATCCTCCACATGTTATATTCATTATGTTGCACTGTAGCTGCAAACATTAGGGATTTGTCTTTACGATTTCCTCACTGAGAATTGATGTTATCAGCTCTTGATGTCTCAGGTCTGTTTCAAAGTCATGACATAAACCAGACTTGACTGTCTGATCACATTAGCTCCGAGTTGTCTTCATGAAACAGATCGAGCCTGGTTCGGTTTATTTGGCTCGTTTAAGACAGACTTTCTGAGCCACCTTTATGAAAACACCCCTCAGGACCAGATGCACATGGGCAAACAGACGTGTAAGGCTGCTCGTTGGATAACTACTGACATGCCCCCTCTCTTCACAGTGGTGGTGGACATTCCTCACGGGGCTGCAAAACCTGGACAGAGCCAAAAAGGCAAAGGGGGATTTTCAGACAGTCGATTGACGTCTCCTCTCCAGGAAGCTGCGGGCAAAAACAACACAGCGCAGAGGAAACGAGCCAGTGGATCACCAGTGGATGTTGTTTCTCTCTCTGTTGTGGTGTTTTTTTCTGTGGCTGGTTACCATCCATGAGCTATCTGACCACATGAGAACAAAGAGCTTTCTTAGGGCCACATCCTCAACCCCACCGTCAGATGGTGTGTTTGGTGGACGGTATCGTAAAAATTGTATTTTTAGCAGTGCAAATGACAAGGCAGGCCAGAGATTATGTTAATGAGCATCAGTAGCACTGTGAGAGACAACAAATGGGCCTTTTCCTTGACTCAGTTTGAGGGAGTGTCTCATGATGCGCTTTTAATTACACATTTAATTTCCTATCAATTCTTCACACCAAAGGCTCCTTTTATTTTGTTACTTAAAGCCAGTGTAGGCAAATTTGTTTTAGTATCACTGAGAAATAATTCTATAATAACCTTTCAGAATATTGTAAATCAAGAGGTCTGAGACAGAACTAGACTTCTGCTCCAATCTGGCCCGTGACGGCAGACTTAAACCAATCACATGTAATTTCAGACCAGGCGTTCCTATTGGCTGTTCTACTAGCGCAGCTGCATGTGCACGTTCCTTCAGTTAGACCCTGAATCAATGATGGACACTCCTGCAGGAAAAGTCACTAAAACAGAATCATCAGACAGAGATAAAATGAGTCCAGCTAATGAAGAACATGTTCAGCCCAGGTGTTCATCAGCTCACTCGGTTACTTTTAACTTCACCTTAAGTTGTGTTCATTCACGTCTATCGCAGAGCTTTTACAGAGGGCCGAGAGGACCGGGTGGAGCTGAGACACAGAGCCGACAGACAGCTGCTCAGAGCCGGGGAGCTCTGGATGAGAGGGTTGGTGGTGACTGGAGCTTCTGGAGGAAGAAAAACCGGAGTCTCTCTGATGCCGACTCCTTTATTGACAGGAGGGGAGCTCAGGGTGTGTTTTTAAGTTTTGGAATTAAAAGGAGGATTTATTTTCACTTCTGCCTCTCAGCCCTCTGCAGCAGCGACCCACGAAGAAATTGCAGACCCACAAATCGGCCAGACAAGAGCTTAGCACTCTTTTTAAAACTTTTAAGATTAAAAAGTGGATTCATTTTCACTCCCACTTGTCAACCTGTGTGCAGCAGCAACCATGGAGGAGCCAGCTGCACTGTTTACAGTAAGATAAAGAGAGGAGGGATGTAAAGGAAAGAATCAACTGCACTGGTGAGCACCATCAATACTGACACACAAAAACACACAAGGGGCTTTGACACTGACATTTTTGGTCATGCTGAGTCAAACCATGCTGCGCTGAGTTGCATTTCCATCACCACTTTCATCACACCGAGCTGCACCAAGGCGTGCCCGAGATGGACCCATTCTGGAGCGGGGACAAAGCGAGCCTGACTCGCCTCCAAGCAGGATGCTGTGACGTTATGCTGACCGTGGCCAACCATGGACAAGCCTTCTTTTAGGCTTGTCTTCTTTTTTTTCTTCTTCATGTGTGTGCAGGAGAACAGAGAGAAAGACGCTTTTGAAAGTGCCTTTACGCTCCGCTTTCGGTACTTCTATAGCTTCAGAATGAATCTGTGCTTGAAACTGTCACTGTTTGTACTCTCAGGTATCTGCTTTATTACACACAGCTGATGTCTGCCGGTCCGTGCTCACTCGCAACTGCCTCGGTGAGCTGTTGCATGCGTGCATGAAGCGTAGGAGGGGCTCAGGACGGAGAAAACGAAACCTAACTCAGATTAAACTCAACAATCAACCGTTTTTAGGCTTTCTACCTTTAGGCTTTCTTTCATCATTCTAATCAACTGAAAGCAAAAATGACGCTGTAAAATGAATCAGATGGCTGAAAGTACAAACGGATGCAGGAGAGAAACTAAACTTCAAACCACAGAGATTCAGTCAGAAGCACAAAACTGAGAGTTGAACACACAGAGGCTTTTAAAAACACCTTTCTCACTGCCCTCCTGCCCAGGCATGGGTTGACTCTCGCAAACACACTTGCATGTGTTAGAAACAAAACAAATATGGCATGATTTGACTCAGCGCGGCTAAACGCGACAGTGGAAATACACCAAAACAGCTGAGATTTACTCACCTGGGCATAGTCCCTTTCTATTGCTGCCCTCTTTTGGCTAAAAGACCTAAAAAGAAGAAAAAGAGTGAACATGAGTGATAAAACAAAACAAATAATATACTGTAATATAAGCACAAAACAGCCTGTGTGACAGAAGATGGAAAAATCTTGTAGTCGTGTACGGTTTTCGGAAGTATTTCACATATTGTTCATAAAACTTCCTGTGTCATTAATTAATCTAGGATTGTCACAACTACTTCTTTAAAGAACAAGGCCTGAAAACATGAAGATGATCAGCTGTATTTTTTTAAAATCTCACTGTCTCTTTATAATAATTTTAACAATAGAGTCACAAAATATTAGATTGTGGTCTGTCGATCAAATTCTCACCGGGACCTTGACTTGATGGTGTTAGTGTGGCTTTCTCGTACATTACACTATTCAAACCTTCTTCAGCTACATACAGGCCAGATTCTCTCTTCCATTTCATTTTGATATGAGCTGTCAGGTAATATTTGTTTATATTATATTGTATGTATATTGAGTTTTGTATTCTATTAAGTCTATATAATTGTGATATTAGACAAGTGTTTGTTTTATTTTGTATGCTGTCTTTGAATATGTTGACTACAGAGTGAACCACCAGCCAAATGTCAAGTGAATGTACAAATTTTACCAGCTACTCAATAGATTACTAATATATTGACTAATAGATTGTGTCGCACACTGTACAGATTGCAAAGCCCCCTGAGGGGAAATTGTGATTTGTGATATTGGGCTATACAAATAACATCTGACTTGACTTCACCAATAGGTAACTGCTGACTGTTTTACCAGCATTTAGTTGGTGGCTGCTGAGATTTATTATCCTCCACTTGTGTAATTTCTGTATTTAAGTTGTGTCTGACCTGGAGATATGTGAACAAATCTTATTTTCAGAGTTAAGTGTATTCAGGAAGAGTGACTCACAACCGTTATTTGATACTGTAGTTGTAGAAGCTATGCTCAATCTCTGAAGAGTACATAAAGAACAGATTGTTTAAGCTCTACGCCAATTATTTTGGTCACCTAAAATCCTTTTTAAAGCATATCTTAAAAGGATAACTTAATCCATTAGTTTATTTTAGTTATATAATAATCCTCACATTGGTAATGGCTCAATACAGACTCTGCTGGTAAATCAAAGTGAATTCATTCCAAATCTTTCCACTTAGTCAAACAATCTGAGTAAACAATGTTTTGATGACAAAGAGGAAACAGAACTTTCTCTCTTGTTAAAGATGATTTGGTCTTGGTCCTCTAATTTCACACACAGAAATTAGAAGCTGTTGAAAAAAGACTGTTAGTCAAAGGCAGCAACACAACACTGCTGTTTCTTATTGCCACATGAGTAATATCAACGAAATGAAAGATGACTTATGCAAATACAGTATTTTGGTGGCTATTGCATTGCAGTACCATCATACATGCAACACAGAACCAACATGGTACAGTCCATATGTTTTAGTCTAACACAGGCAAGTGGTCTGTGCCACTTAACATCCAGTTACAACAGAAAATAGGCTTGAAAAAAACCTTGAAACCTCATAATTCAGCAGCAGTAACACTTTAGAACCTATTTGGAAAAGGGCAAGCACCACGTCTAACACCAGCTCACTTCAACCAGTCAGATCAATTTTTTGCCAAAGCCAGTCAGGAGCCTTCAGTGCCGTTCTTTGCTCGTCTTTCAGTGAAGAAATATTCTCCAGTTCTGATATAACTGACGGTATCGTAGCATCTATGCTAACCTCTTCAGGACGAGACAAGAGACACTTCCATGGACACTTCTCGCTGCCGTCACACCTAAAACCACGTCCACGGCTGCCAGTTGTCCCTTCTTGACGTTGACCGGCTGCACCACTTTTAGTGTGGACACAAACGATAACTTCAAGCCTTGCAAGATGGATTCTTACATGATCTTACGAATCCAGGTGCTTCACCAGGTAAACCAAGACCCTCTGTTACAAACAGTTTCAAATGAGTTGTATGATCCACACCAGAGTTTGATTGATAGTTTTCACAGCAGCCCAAATGAACAACAACAACAATGCGCCAGTTTCTTTGTTTCCTCAATCTCTTCCCCTTTCTATCTGTCTGCAAAGGAAGTCCAGCTGTCTGGCTTAACTGTTTTATTTCCCCTGTCATTTCCACATCTTCTCCTCTGCTGCCAACTTCTTCCTCTGGTGCTTAACTTGGATATTTCTAATGATACGGTCTGACAGAAGTCCTCACTGAACAGGCAGTCTTAAGTCAGTGCTCGAACGTGGTTGTTAAATGCATTCAGGGAGTTATTCTGTGTAGCAATTAGTAGTTCTGTAGTTTGTAAGTCAGATTTACTGAAGCTGCTGTAGCTGAGGCACTTTCTTTTGTTGGCTTTTATGTGATGGGTTTCCCTTTGCATGTTCATAAGATGTTGAGTTTGAAGAAGCTGTTTTTGACCACTAAAATGTATATTACTAATCTTTTAGATGTCTGGTTTCATAAAATGTGTCAGTAAATATTGTTTTTATATTGGTGTTTTAACTGTTCCATGTTGATTTACAATAATCAAGTTAAATGTATACAGAAGTCTCAGAAGTGAAGCGAGGTCAGCGCCCTGGGAGAAACTCCACTGCAGCAGAATCATCATTAAGTCATTACACATGTCGAGACTTGACGGCCACGCTCCACCCCGACTCTAAACAATTTGGCTTACTTCCTGGGAGCTTCCCTCTCTTCCTTCAGCCTTCCTCTTCTCTACATTTCCAAGGCTCCCTCTCTTCCACTGCCCCCCCACACTCACTTCCTGTCATTTTCACAAACAGACCGTTTGCTGACGAGCAGATGTCATTTCCAGTTTGCTGAATCATTTCTCGTCCGGGATCGGGGAGTGACCCGTTGCGAATTCTGTACTAGTCGAGTTTCACATTGTTTCTGGCAGACTGATGTTACTGAGCCTCCCACAGCGAACAATTCAAGGCAGTCAGAACATCTGGCAGCTCTCTATGACCTTAACTTCCAGCTGTTTGGAGGTTCAGAGCTCTGCCACCAACCACAGACAGGAAGCGGGGAGCCAGTAGGCTGTCAACTCGACCCAACACAAAGGCAGAAAACACAACCACAACCTTTGGCTTTTCAACCTTTAAAATGCCTACGCATCTGAACACAGCGCTAAAGCTGTCTGTGTGTCTCCAAGTCCAGTGTTTACTTGACCTAATCTTAGAATTTTAAAGACTATAACACTTCATTTTTTGGGTTTAAGTTGCAGATAGCCATTTTTCAAACAGTGAAAAATCTTGTCAAACAATCACAGAACGCCAGAACCAGACCAAGAATAAATGTTTGCTTATACTTGTGTTAAATCAAGAAATAGACAAGGACCGTGTATAATAAATGGATTCTGTGTAAGGCCCGGATCAGACAGAGTGCGGTTTCTGCCGTGAGGGACTTTTATTTCCAGTTGTTTTCTAAAGGCAGTATGCGTTTTCCGCGCTACCTGAAGTGCCCTGAGCACCTTGCGTTTTTGCAGGAGCGTTCTGAACGCCTCAAGTTGAAAAAAACTTCACCTCAGAACAGAAAAGCACCAAACAACATTTGCATTTTTTCCCAATGTCTACCAAACTGACATATGATGAGTAGGGATGGTCCTGGCGACTAATTTCCCTGTCAATTAAATGCAAATTTTAATTTAGACTGTCGACTAGTCTAACAGCAGGAAAACACATGGGAAGCAGTTAAAATTGAGCACAATTTTATTTACTGATAATGTTAAACGCTGACTGAGAAAAATACTGTGTATTAAGAGCCATTTGAAGCCGTTAATCACAGCCTACACTCGCCAAATTGTATTTTAAATGCTGCACCGTGCAAACATTTCACATAGGCCTACAAACAATAACAGCTCATTAAATGCTTCACCTCTTCAGACTGCATGTTCCCACATGGATTCTCCAGTGTAGTATTTGGACAAGCCAGACCTTAGTGCCCTCAGCCTGCCCATTTTCATGCAGATGTTCAGGCAGTTAGCTGACTAACTAACTAACTAACCAACCAACCAACCAACCAACCAACCAACCAACCAACTAACTAACGCAAAAAGGTAACTACCTCTAGCAAACCAAAACCACAAAAAAGGCAGTGTGGTGCACTATGTTTTTTTTTCAGGCTCTGTCTGATCAGGCACTCAGAAAACAAACTGCATCATATCGTAGGTGGATGATATCAACTGTGTGGCTTTTAATTAGATTGTGGATAAACAGGTTGAACCCTTAAATTAATGTCATAGGATTGTTACTGTAATATAAGACTTGCATGCTCAAAAAAGTGGGGGACAAGATATTTACATATTCAAAGCAGCTGATATAATTTTTGATTGACGAGAGTAGCAGGAGCAACACCAGCTCCTAGTGTTGCATTATGGGCACCAAACAGAGCTACAAGAGAGTGAATACTGGACACAAACATAACTCCAAATGAATGATAATGTTGCTTTTGACCTACTGCTTGTTCAAATTAGCAAACATTCAGAATATTAACTTCAGAGATGACAATGAGTTATGTTCACATTGTGACTTGTTATTGCAGGTTTAATAATCCATTACAGCACAGATGGAGCACAAAGACCTGGTTGGTTATTCATCTGCTACTTTGTTGTTTGTGTTTCTTGACATTAGCCTGGCAACTGTGTTAGCAACCGAGCAGGGCAGGCAGGGACAGACTGAATCTGCATATTGTTCAGTCGTCTCCCCTGTCCTCACCTCTCAGTATCGGCCTCATCAACAAACACAAACCAAGAGCTTAGATTAGCCTTTTTTCAGCCTGGTCCACTCAGCTGCAACCGTTAAATTCACTGCAGTATAACCAGAGTCAGTCAGTCTGTAAACTGCAGCAGGTGTCCTCATAGTGTAGGTATTATTCTGAACATGTCATGAGCCTGACAGGAGAGTCAGAGAACGACAGGGAAGCTACACAAACGTATGTTCTGCTTTTATAGAGGATATGTACTGTTGTCACCTTCCCATCAGAACACACCCTCTCAGTGGCAAAACATCCTGCAACATGGCAGCCTTTGGTGGGGAAAACTGCAAAACTGTGAGCAAAACAAATGATAATCTGCATAAATTAAAGGCAGCTTGACTTGTCATGGATGTTGACATTAGCTTGACTTTTCTGTAGCTTTTGACAGGTTGTAAAAAGATTGTTCCAATTTCTTCTTGAATCTAGTTTTATACAGTCAGTCACCCACACAATTAAACATCGCCAGCCTCGCTAGTCAGCTCCAGAAATACTAGTTGGTTAAACTATTTATCAATATTTTATTCATGTATAATGCTAGTTAACTGTTGCCGCTAAGGTGTTATGCAGCTCCGTCGGTCAGCAGCCCCAGCATGTATGCACCGGTGGCTGACGCAACCCCTGATGTTTTTTATCAACAGTCAGACAGATGACAGCTCGTAAAACCAGCACAGTTTGTCAGTGTTTTAATCTACAAGGCGAAAATAAGGTTGAATGTAGACACAGACGTTAACCTGAGAGCAGAGCAGCTGCTGCTGGTAGCACTGCTAACATTAGCCACACTGTGTAGCAGGCTGGCTGCTAACATCAGCTCCAGGTAAACACTGTCATTTGCCCGCAGACTCTGTGATCCTTTTCAGTCTGAAAAGGTGAAACATTTAGTGAGTTGCTGCCATGTTTTGTAGGTTAATGTGTAATGTTCGTAATGCACAGCGGCACGCATTTCAGCTGCATTTAAAATAATGACCATAGACTGTGATTAACTGCTCTTAATACTCACAGTATTTTTTTGGACAGTGTTTCTGCTTTCTGAATGTTTTCTTACTATCAGACTAGTCAACTAGTCTAAACTAAAGTTTGTGTTTAATCAACAGGGACATTAGTCGCCAGCAGTTCTTTCTCACTTCAGATGTTCTTCTGTGTTTTCATAGCATTCGAGCTAAAAGCTAACGCTGGGTATGAGCAGGGTATGAGATCACATCCATACCCTGTACAGATGTTATTTCATGTTTCTATTGCACAGTAGAAAAGACTTCAAGGATGATTTGTTAGTATCTCTGGGAAACTTTCCTAACAGGGCAACACCATACTCTGTAATCCACGTCGTCTACACTTTGACCTCTGACTGCTCACCTCAGGTCTTCCAGGAGGTCACATTCTGTCTGATGTTTGATGTGTAATCTGCTCATCTGCTCTGCGTGAGTGTGTTTCAGCTCCTGGGTGACCCGGACCTGAAGGAGGAGGAGGAGGAGGAGGAGGAAAAGATGGCTTATTAGAAAAAATAAAATTAAATCAAGAGTTACGACTGTTTTTTTTTCTGCTCATACAGAAAGACAAAGAGGATTTCTCCACTTCCGAGGACAGAGGTGTTTGACAAAACATTTCCCGCAGGTGCAGCACCGACTCAAGAGGCCAGTGGAGATCCAGCTGAGCTCACAACCGGTACAAGTGAAAATGAGGTGTGATCATTATCAGGCAGCAGCGCTCACTGGGCGAGTCAGTCTCTCTGGGTTTCTAATTGGCTGTTGGATAAATTATGAAGTGCAATGACCAGGTCTCATTACTGATAACTGAGAGAGGTGTGAACACTCTTATTTCAACAATGAGTAGAGCTGCACCGATTAATAGATTATCAACTGATTATTAAATTAACAGCCAAATATTTTGACAATTAATTAACTGATGAGTAATTTTCTTCATTAAAAAGGTCAAAATTCTTAAATGTTAATAATTTCTTTAGTCCTCCGTGACAGTAAACTAAATATCTTTGGTTTATTGTGCAAAGCGAGACATTTGAGGTCGTCATCTTGAGCTTTAAGAAACACTGATCAACATTTTTTCACCATTTCCTGATATTTCATAGACCAAACAACTAATTGATTAATCAAGAAAATAATAAGCAGACTAGTTCACAGTGAAAGTCTTTGTTAGTTGCAGCCCTAATTGTGAGTGTGATTAAAGTTCAACAATCACACAGATGAAGATGTAAACGTTCATCTGGAACTATTATGCGAAGTGAACAGGTCTGGTTCCAGGTTCTCAGATGTGATGATCATGAATTTATTTATCAAATATGATCGTAAACTCAATATATTTGAGTTGGGTACTGTCGCTCAAATAAAACAAGTATAACTTTGTACTCTTTCACTATTTTCTGACATTTATGAACAAAACAATGAATTTATTAAGGGAGAAATAATCAACAAATTAGTTTATATTAAATAGATGTTACTCCATGACTCCAACTGTGGCACTCAGTTCCTACTGAAGACGTAAATCTTTAGAAACAGGTCAAACATAAAGTTTAATTACCTGAAGGAGATGGGCACTGTAGTTTTTAGCAACAATTACTCAAACAGAAAATTAGTGCATTTGTTGGGGACTATTTTCAGCTGTGGATTAATACACACTTGATCCTGTAATGATTATTATTACAAAATTAAGTTAGGCAAATTGTTGCATCTGTGGTTGAGGTTGACACTGAACTCCAAAGTGATTTTGTTTTTATTTACTGATTGATCGATTCTACCCAATCTGCTTGGTAGCTACCAGTAAACTCATTTTAAAAAATACAATAAAAATGCCTTTTCAGCAATGTGGATCTGCTGACCTCTACATATGCATGAGTCTTTCTTCTTATTCGTCAGCAGTTTGTTGATCAGATAAATAATGAGAACTATTTTGACAAACTGTTCATCAGTTTTAGTCATTTTTCAAATTAAAAATACAAATAGCCACTCATCATGTTCAAATCTGAGGATCTGTTTCCATCTTTTGTCTTGTGCAACAGTAAATTTGAATTTTTTTCAGATTTGGAGCTGTTGGTCGGTTAAAACAAACCCTGGACTGTAAGAAACTGTGATGGACATTTTTCACTGCTTTCTGGTGTTTTACAGGCCAAGTTACAAAACTAATTGATTAATTGAGAAAACGATCAAAAGATTAAATAAATAATGACGATGATCATTAGTTGCAGCCTTAATTAAGCGGCTGAGTACAGTTTTTTAGTGAATACAAAGAATACAGGGATCAATGGCAACACCTCAGTGGTGCTGTGGTTCTAAGTCTAATACACAACAAATCCAATAGATCTCTCTGGTGCTGCAGAACCAAGAACAGGTAGAACCAGGAAGACAACTGGTGTTACAGAACAATGATCTTCATAATAAAACACAGTAGATCTTAAACAGTTCAAGTCTATTAATCAATTGGTTGATAGTCGATAATCAGAGCAAAGACGCCAAATATTCCTAACTTTCGGTTTCTGAATTGCGAGTATTTGATGCATTTTTCTTTTTTGTGACAGGTGCTGAACAAGCAATCTGGAAATGCCAAATAACTTTTGCTCTGGAGTATTCTGTTGGACATTTTTCTGATTATCATGGACCAAACAATTAACTAAAGAAAAAAAAAACCTGCAGCCTGATAAATGATCCAAGTAAAACATTAGTTGCACCCCTGAAAATACAGTAAAAGTGCAAAACTAGAACTTAAACATGAGGCTCAAGCAGGCTAAAAACAAACACTGGGACAATTTCACACGTCCTCTCAAGTGAAAAGTTCAGTTTAATTTGCTTAACATTTTTATGGAATATTGTACTTATTCAATATCTATAAGTACGGTGTTTGACCAAGGCTAAACTTCCTTGATTTCAAACCTTGACTGTGAAAATGAGCTCCTCTAATTATCAAGATGAGAATCAGTTCCTCTGGACTTCTGATTGGCCCTGAGATAAATTAAGAAGTGCAATGACCAGATCTAATTCCTGATAAA
>JAJHUR010136602.1:0-21562 GCA_027495735.1 Lutjanus campechanus
GAACTTCATTTACAGTTTTTTTTTTGATTGCTAACATGTATTGATCAAAACCGAAGCCACATAGTCAAAATCCTTCTCCCAGTCAGCGTACAGAGGTATATGTGGACCAAACTGTGAATAATTTTTCATAACTTTCACACAAAGTGCACTCCAAAATCCACAAACTCTTTTCTTGTTCATACTCCACCACCTGCAAAACACTACACTATTTTCAGGATATTCTTTTTGCTTACACACTGTCAAAAACACACCCAAAACAGAATGATGGATGTAGAAACCATACTGAAATATATAGAAAATCTTATCTTAAAACCAGAATATTTACAATAAAATGAAATGATAATTAATCCAAACACAACTCAATGCAATTTGGGGTCCCGTTTTTGGGGTCCTGAGTCTCATCACCAAATAGACAAAAGAGGACAATACACCTACATGTTTGGCTTTTTAGTAATTATTATAGCAGCCCTGGAATTTCAGGAATTTGTTTGTTTCTTTTTATTTTTCACAAGTAAATCATGTAGTATATGTGTTGCTGAATTTCTGATCTAGTTACACATACTTAAGCATGGTGTTATTTTTATTCAATAACAAAATATTGATTTTACTGTGTGTGAAAAATAATTCAAAACTTCAAAGATAAAAGTTTAGTATTTATGTAATGCTCAGGTCATTGTGTTATGAGTGCTTTCTGAGTGAGAATTCAGAAGTCAGTTTTCTGTTCGAACAAGCTCATTTTGAGACATGCATGAAGTATTTTGGTGGTCTGAATGAGTTTTGGAGGTGAGAATGTATGAAGACTTGACTCGAATAAGTGGCTTCAGAGCTGCCCGATGGTTGATCGTTGCAACTGAAACTGTAACTGGAAGAAAATCAATGCAGAGATATTCAGAGACGGTGGGGGGTCTTACCTTCCGACCTTCTTGGCCAGACAGTCCAACCGGGCCAATAATCCCTGAGTCTCCCTGGAACAGAAAGCGACAACGTCAAAAGGCTGCAATGCAACAATGACTGGATATGCTTTTAAATTGCAATCATAAACGTGCAAGGAAGAGCTTGCCAAACAGGTCGTTGTTATAAATTAATGTAGCGTGTAAGACGAATGGGAGGGACACAATACCTTCTCTCCTTTAGGTGCTGGCCCAGGTGAGATGCCAGGGTCTCCTTTTCTGCCCTGGTAAAAAGAGAAAAAAACACAAAGGAAGACTTTGTATGGGTGAAAATAACACAACGATACGTCAGTGATTTCAAGTCTTCAACGGTCTTATTAACAAAATAATTTCACTGGCCAACACCCCTCATTTGGACTCCTGGAAAAGGTTAATAAGGCTACAAAAGCTTGCCTCTATGAATCTCATACTGGATAATGACATATAAATTCAAAATGCAGCACAGATGCAGTGCATTATGTGCCCCTCCAGTCACACACACACACCAAGCTTCATTGTCAGCAGGTAACAATAACGGGGCTCCAGCACATCAAAGCTATGGATCGGAAATTACACTGAGTGCTGACTCCTTCTCTCCCCGTGGACCCCCGCTATTTACAACTTTGTTCATTTATTAACGATGAAAGAGCAAAGATTGGAGCGAACCCCGAGACATCAAACACTTCAGAGTCTTTCTCTCAACACACCTGCCAGGTAGAAGAAGCCCGCTCTGCACCACTCTGCCTCAAATTTACTCAAGTGCTCATTCACTGAAGCAGGGTCTCAAATATCTGCCTTTCTTTTTTTAGCCAGAACTGAACCAGGGACTTTTATATGGTTATAATATAACCATATAAAAGCCCCTGGTTCAGTTATGATACATGTCTTAAAGGAAAAAACTAAGCAAGGGGAAGCAGCTTTTAATTTCTATGCTCCCAACCTGTGGAACAAGCCTCATCAATCCCTAAAACAGGGCTTAGAGGCACTGGTAAGTGAATTTTGTTACTATTGGACAGATCCAGGCTAGCTGTTTCCCCTTTACTCCCCTTTCTTTATGCTGAGCTAAGCTAACCACTATCGTAGCTATCGGTATACCATACCGACATGAGACTGGTATCAATTTTCTAATTTAATTCTGGACAAGAAAGACAATACAGTATGCATGTTTCCCAAAATGCCCAGCGATTCCTAGGTTCATAGGCCACTGGATGCCCCTATCAATTATCTTTTACCAAAAGCAGAAACAGTTTATTATACTAATAAATGTATAATCTTTGTTTAACATGTCATTGTCTACACATTTTTGATCAAATCATCAAAGAAGTAAATCAAATTAATCCACTTCACATCATAGGTATGATGCTGCAGGAGCGCACTGGAATGACAATCTGACTTTTTTTTTTTTTTTCAAGTTTTCTTCGTTTTATTTTAAGCGCTTGAGGATCGAATCATTACGGAACGCCCAATCAGACAGAGCGCAGTTGTGTGCAGTGAGAGGCATCTTTTTGTAGTCTTTTTCTATAGGCAGCAAGCATTTTGTGTGCCTGGGCATCTCACATTTTAGACAAGAGAGCCAATAAAAACAGATAAAATGGTCAAAGTTGTCATATTGCGATGCAGACGCAGCACACACACAGAGAGAGAGCGAGTGCTCTTGTGGATTTCTGCATAATATTCTTAACATGATGAAACAAGTTATAAAGTCAGTCTAACATCTGATCATGTGGCCGGTTAGAGTTGACTGATGTATGTAAACTTGTCACAGTGCATCATAGGTTTGGTGCTTTGGCCCTACACCTCTGCACCAACACCTACATGAATTTCGTCTCAGCAAATAAGCGCATTTCCCAAAATATCAAACTATTCCTTTAATTATGTAAGAGAAAAGCAGATGGCGGACAAGGGTGAGAATTGGGTTAAGTAAGATTGTAAAACGTGAAGAATGCATCCAGGAATAATATGATTTACATCAGGCAGACAAGGACAAACACGCTCCCTTTGGTTGACCTGTGGAGGTCAGGGCTCTCTGGTGATGGGGGATCGGCTATGTGACCACATGCCGCCGCACAGTTGTCATTTATGCAAGGCATTTTTATAATGCACTTTAAATACAGGTAGTGCTCCTCACTATGTACTCTGAGCACACAGTACCAGAGGTCAAGGGTGTTTGCTAAGACATACATCAGTCCAGACAATCAGATGAGGGACGCAGAGAATTTGTCTTGGGCAGGGTCATGTCCTGTTCACACGTTAAAATTAGACAGATTTATTTGAAGTTCTCACTTTCCGACTCGTAACGTCTTTCCCTGGAGCTCTGATAAATCACTTCAGCTCCCCTGGTGTCCAACTACCCTTGTCTCCTCTGTCCGCTCGAGTTGCAGTGTTAGCACAGGCTCAAATTCATTTTACATAGAAACAACATAAACATACACACATTACAGCATATCTGGAGCTTAAATTGAGCAGATCTCCAAGAATCTGAAAAACGTTTAATAATAAATGGGACTCCTGACATTCACCTCTGCAACACACATGTTAAGGTGATACAAGGATACAGCTCTTTGGTATTAAGAACTTTGGGGTTTGTAGTGTCTCAAACTGCCAGATGTGGTTGCACAGCTGTGAACTTAGGTAACCCCTGAATTTTAAAGTTGAAATGAACTGAAAAGGGCCTTTTCTAACCCTTGTAGACCACTTCCACAGTCGGGTGTTTCCCACCTCAAACTTTGCTCTGTTTGCACAAAATACTGTTGTTACTTAGCTGCTTTCTAGAATTTACTCACAGAGTTTCCTGATGTGAAGATAGCTTTACCTGTTGCTAAAGGAGCTAACTTAGCCATACAGCTAAGTTAGCTGACACCTTTGTATTGTATTCCCACCTATTTGGTATCAATTAGTGGTCTGTTTTTAATGCACAGTTAAAAACATTTGTGGGGATGGATCCAGCCTGGCAAAGGCCACCAAAAACAGGCACTGGCCCCGGAAAAGGGGGACATCTGCTCACCCGAGACGTTAGGCTATAAAGCTCTGGATTCCAGCTGATAAAGAAAAGCTGAGAATGTGACACATCCTCATCGTCAAATGATTGTCATTCCCGTTAAAGTTAAGAGATGATCATAAACTTAGTATGACATTAGAAGCTGAGGCAGGTTCATAATCTTGTAATGGTCTCATGTGGAAATATCAACAGGCTGCCGGGCTCTTGGCAAAAAAAGACAGAAAGACTCAATCGTGATCATGAATTAGACGGAAGAGTGCGTAAGATACCTTGAGCCCGGGTGGACCAGGTCGGCCGGGGTTCCCATGGGGACCGGGGGCGCCCTGTGGAAAAGCCAGAGAGAGGAAAACATAATCAAAAGGTGATCGAGATCTCAATCAATCTTCATATTGGGATGGAGCTGATGCAGACTGTGGCTTTGCTACTGTGAATGAGACCAGAGAAGAAGAGGGGGTGTAATGGGGGCAACGTCTGTCTGGAGAACCTCAGCCTTCATGCTACTTTAACCTATTTTCCTATACATCAGCTGTGTGTGTGGTGGTGAGGTATTTGGGGTTGGTGTTGGGGGTAGAAGCTTATGGAAAATGGGGCTCTGTGGAGCTGCTTCACCATATGGATGTGGTTTTCCTGCCCCCTGTTGCCTCACGCTCCACACCCCCCACTTCCACACACACACACACACACACACACACACAAACACACATTTGCCAAGCATCTTAATGAGTAATGCAGATCATCTCGTATCATAACATTTTGAATTCCAGCGCTGGCGTGCGTTTCTGTGCGCATTGGCTGTTGCTGAGGAAATGAACACAACTGCGTCTGAAAGCAAACAAAGCGAGATCTACAGTAGCAGCATATTGGTAATGTGAACCATCTCGCTCCATCCAGAAGCCCCCACGGGAAGGTTTAGCAAAAAACCTTTGGAAGCCAGAAAATGAATCTACACCAATTTTTCTGTGGTTTCAACAGCAGACGTCAGACTCATTGCAACGTCTCAACCATACGTCCATCCATCCAACTGTCTGTCTGTCTACCTCCTCTTCCTCTGAGTGACTTTTTCCTGCAGATCTCTGACCTCACTCCTGCCCCTCCACGTGGGGGTGGCACCCTCGGGCCCCTAACCTACCCCCATAGCGGGTCAGGGGTCGAGCGAGTCAGAGAGGGCGGAAAAAGAGCCACAACTGCTTCATGAGTCGGGTCAGCAAGTTTCACTGAGGTGAGTCAAAACAAATCGGGAAGCCATTATGTTCGCGATCTGGTGTGCAGCATCAAAAAAACAACATCTAGCGACGTCCAGACAGGCAGCTCTCTATAATCCCACAGAGAAGAAAAAGTAATCTGGGGGTTTGGGCTGGGTTATGCAGCTCAACAAAAAGCCCTTTGAGGGAAGTTCAAAAACAGACATACTGGTCGGGTGCAGACATGACAACATAAATGCCTTCTGCTGTAACTGCTCTTCCTGTCAAAGGGCGCTTTGATGACTGTCATGTCTGATTCACTTGAGACAGAGCTTCTCATGAATCAACAGGACGTTACTAAGTGTGTGTACAGGTGTTGTTATCTCTGATATGAATCACACAACTGTCAGGATTTCCAAACTGATATTTAAACTCAACAGAAATATAAATACTTTTGTTTTTGCTCCCATTTTTCATGAGTTGAAGTTAAAAATCTGTGACTTTTTCTATGCAATGCTGATTAAACAGAATGAGTATTGCACCAGTGTACCTCAGACTGCTCTCAATAAACGACCACTCTAAAATGTGCAGTTTTATCTTTAAAAAAAGACATTTCTTAGGCAATTTCACATAGGGCTACAGATAGCAATTTTTTCCCAGGAGGGCAAAGTCATGACCCACTTTACTCAGCCTCTGATTGGCTTACTTTGATATACTTACCCTAAACCTAATCAATCATTGCTCATGCCTAAACCTAACCAACCTAACAAACAAAGGCAACGAGTACTAGTCAATCAGAGGCAAAGAAGGGAGGTCATGACTTTCATTCAACCTTTATTTAAACTCGGAAATACATTGAGGTAGAGACCTCATTTACAATGTATGCCAGTAAAACAATCCCTCCTGGGAAGAAAAATGTAGCCACTGTGGTATGTGAAATGTTTTTTTCCAAGATAAAACTGCCCTCCGAGGAAATATATTTAGTATCTGAAGCCCTATGTGAAAAAATCATAGTTAAGTGCCAATGACTATTTCACATAGAGCTACTGTCATGATCTGGCTTGTGAGACATGACAAAAACAGGAGAGACACAGTTTTGAACTGAAAGATGAAAGAGATTATGAGACACCATTTTTTCCCCCATTTTTTGGACAAAGTTACGAACTGCTGAGGTCTGCCTCTGCCTCTGATTAGGTTTAGGAATTAGGAGTGATTGGTTAGGGTTAGGGTAAGAATATTAGGGTAAGCCAATCAGGGGCAGAGTAGAGTGGGTCATGACTTTGCCCTCCTGGGGAAAAAAAAACTGGTATCTGTCCCCCAACACACGCAACCACTCTGCAAAAACCTCATGGCTGCGCCCCCTTTTGGGGGACTGAAAACCAAGGATCTCATAAACAACAATGCAATTTGATGTGTTTTTGAATTCCCATTTTGATAGGTTTGAAAATCCATGCTGAGTCAAACAAACATCAAACATGTCTAATAATTATTTTGTGACCTTGGCTGAACTTGAGCATTCATAATACCTTAATAAAGTAAGGCTGCAGTACCTGATACTGAATTACACTCAAGCTAGCATTAGTTATCTATCACTCGTAACTGTCACCAATATGATTAAGTTATTTTCCACGTGTATTCATATATCTTATGTGCCTCAGAACTCAGTATAATTTATTAAAATGTTATTTTCTAGCTTCTTATCCAGCATAAATTGGCTGATTCATTGATTGTCAACAAAAATGAATTAACACTGCTGCCAAAATGAAGAGTGACCGCTCTCTGGAGGCACATACATCCTTACTGCTCTTCTTTTCCATGAAAGATGGGGAAACAGAGATCATGACAGATTTGTATGCTTATTTGTTTTACAACTTGCTACACAGCAGCTTTTTCTGCATTATCACATCTCTTTCATTATATCAAACTATGATCTTTCCACCAGAAGAGGGCGCTGCCTTGGCAACTGGGGCTCAATGATGCATTGCTGGTCTGATGTATGTGAAATAGCCATAGACCAGTGCATAATAAATGTAGTTTTCAAGCCTTTTATTGTGACCAGTCCACACCCTTGTGGTAATCATACCGTTTATGCCCACAAATTTGTGGAAAAATTTTGAGAGATAAATCTTTTGTGTGCACAGAAGAAGCCGTAAATCTTTTACTTCCACTCATGAAAAATGGGAGCAAGTGTTGCATTTATATTTCTGAGTATAAAAAAAGAATCCACATAATTTAAAAATGTTGCTTTGATGACATCTGAAGTATTGGTAAACCTAATCTGTTTTTAACTTGTTATGTTTTACAAATGAGACATTTTCATTCCAAGGATTTTTAGGCTTTAAAGATCTTGTCTGTTTTCCTCCCACACTCTCTTCCCCTTTCATTTTCGGTTTGTATTCAGCTGGCGTTCCTCTCGAGAGCTGCTGTGTCCAGACAGTGTTAACGGACGCTGTTGTGCCCTAAATAAACTAAAACAAACTAGACATGTTTGAATTACATGCTTCAAAATTAACCCTGTGGTTTACCACACTTTGGGCAGTACACTGGTAGTAGGCACGGGCTGGCACCAACATTTCGTACTGTGCTCTTGCGTCCATACATGTCGTGTCCCCTTCTCGCACAACAGGTGTCTAATTAGAGAAGACCAGGGTGGGGCACGCTATCAAATGAAAAACCACCGGCCTCTGAACAGCGATGCAGGGCGTTGCTGTGGTTCATGTGGTAATAATGCTGCTAGCTCAACTCATTCTAAGTTGAGACAAAATGGTCAAAACCTAAACAAATGATAGCTCCTAATGTTACATGTTATGGTAACATGCTTGTCTGAGGCATATAAATATCTGTCCTTGAATCCACAAAATTCAATATCAACACCATGTGTGCAACTTAAAGCCAAGAAATATGGTATATGTTCCTGTGGATCTTAAATCTGGACGCATGACGTCACCCCCAAGGTTACATTCCCACATAGAATATTTTAGACAGGCCGGTTTAATGGGCTATGCTGTAAACATGGTCTGACTCTCAACACAAGCTTGTTAAAAGACAGATTTAAATGTATATACAGTCCCCATATTAAAGATAAAAGAGGTTCTGTATGATGCCGTGCCAAATGAGAGCCGAAGGGGCAAAGTCTGATAAACTAACATTAGATCAAGAGCATGTAAAACCGCTGGATGTCTCCATAATTAAAGATCACAGTCAGCACACACACGCAGGAGAAACTTTGCCTCTGAGGATTCAGCTGTTCGTTAAAGGGACAGTTCACACCATAATACAGATTCTTACTCTTACCTGTAGTGCTCATTATATTTCTAGATTGTTTTGGTGCTGGTGCTGCTTTGGTTCTGAGTTTTGGAGGTAGAGATGTCTGCCCTCTCTCAAATATAATGGAACTAGATGGCTTGTGGTGCTCACAGCATCCATCCATACATTTGAAAAACTCACCAGCAATGTCTCTTTCCAGATATCATGACCTGGCTACTCAAGATAATCCACAGACCTTGTTGTGAGCAGTTTCATGCCCGAATTATTTTGTTTCTACTGAACTACACCAGCCAACCATATCAGCATGCAGAAGGAAGCGTGCATCTATTCATGGAGGAGAGGTTACAGCTGAGGAGGGTTGGGTACCGAGCTGAGAACTTTTAAGAGTACCGACTGATCATGTTGGTATACTGAGTACTGATTCACGTTAGTTTAATCTGTACTAAATTTTGGTGCTTGGGAGCGCAATTGGGTGAGCAATTAACTAAAGCAGAGGGAGAAGTGGAGAGAGCCACGTCATCCCTGCAGCTTGTTAAAGCCACGGTGAGTCAGGGGAACTAGTGAGCAGAAAGTGGTCACAAGTGTGGTTAAACTTTTCAAAACTTGATGTAGATATTGTAATGCAAAATAGCTGACAAAGCAACACGTCTAACCAAACATAAAATATCTACAATTAAAGAGTGCGTCATGTTTGATATAGCCTGAAAACTAAATCCCCTGCAGCGGCTGCTTATTAGCACACCTGCAGCTAGCACCTAAAAAGTTTAACTTAACCCTGCATGGGACAAGGAAACTTTAATTCAGGTGATTCATTAGCTATTTAGATAAGTTGTTTTATGCCCTGTCTGGGTGGACATTGGCGTAGGAGTATACAAGTGTTAGGCAACACTCAGCTGCTGGGTACCTTAGCAACATGCTATGTAGCATGCTAAAACAGGAGGGAGATTTACTGCATAACGGGATTTTATTTTGTGTGGTGTTTAAAATGTTCAAAATAAACAACAAAATGTTTCAGATAAGTCTGTTTCAAATAGAACTTTGGACTTCTTACAAGAGGAATCACATTTTTCTCATTACAGAGAGAGTAAAGTACCAAAAAAGGTACTGCTGGGTACCGCTACCAAACTTCAGGTACTGGAATTGGTGCCATAGCAGTTCAGATATGAATGGTACCCAACCCTACAGCTCAGCCGAGGACCATGCCAATAATGTTTACATGCTGTGTTGTCACAAGCCTTTCTTCCATGAGTAGATGCACGCTTCCTTCTGTGCGATGATTCGGTTGTTTCGGTTGATTCGGTAGAGAGAAACTAGTTCCTACATGAAACTGCTCACAACAAGCTCTGTGGTTTCTCTTGAATGACTGAGTCACGATTTCTGGGAAGAGCCACTGCTGTTGAGTTTTCAAATGTATTTTTTTTTGGGCGCTTTCAGCAACAGAAGCTGAGTCCATCTAGTTCCATTATATTTGAGAGGAGGCAGACATTTCTACAGTCGATATCTCCCAATCTCTGCAACTCACGCTAAAACCATCTAGATGTATATATAGCACCACAGGTAAGAGGAAAAATATGCATTTTTGATTTGGCAAGTCTGCAAAAGCATACCTTGTCATCGCTGAGTGAGTGAAAAGAGCAGAATTTGCAGCCCGGTGCCACATAAATTACGGTAAAACTTCAAAACAAAGAGCAGTCATGGTGAATGAATTAAGCTGTGCTGGTAAAAAGCCAACCACATAAATTTATTTGCTTCGTAAGCCAAAGTTTTTCAAGCTAAATACATCATGCAGTGAACTGAGAATATGAAAAAGGAAATAGTAAGTAATCCAAAGCATTATTTAGGCATTTACAACAATAACAGTAATAGCTCATAATGGCTATGACAAGTTTGAAACTTACGATGGAAACCTAGAGCTACCTTTATGCCAAACATCTAAAACCTGGTATTAAAAAATGTATTAAAGTGCCCAAAAGGGGATTGCAAAAATGAATTGAAGCATGGTCTGTGGTTTTTACTGTCCTGGAGCTTATTACAGTAATGTTCCACAATGAGATCCATGTACACAGTTTACACTGGGGATTATACAGACCCTTAAAAAGCTGATCAGTTGCCTGGTGTTACCAAAACAGACCAACACACCGCCCTAAACGAAACTCAACACCTTTACTCTTTCGAAAGCACTTTATAGTCATAGTTTTCTATATGAAATGTCCATCTGGGATGTGAATTAGCTTTATGTGCAGGTGAAGCAAGGCGGGGGGAGTTTCGGTTAGTACAGAGGGGTGGTTCGGACGGGAAGTGTGAGGAAAGATGGGCGACATAGATTTTTTTTTTTTCCTCTCAGACAAAGACCCTTTTGACCCAGCAGGCTCCAGACGAATACATGCAGCCGGTCTTCAGAGAGATACGGGGGCTGTGCGGCCGCGATGCATCCACCGCACGTTTCCTCTCACACCCTCCTACCGCCGTCATCATTATATACCTGCAAACAGACTCGAAAGGCTATTCATGGACACCTCGCGAAGGCTTCTGTACTGACAGCGGTTGCCGCGGCGACGGCGTCTCACACTCACATGTGTGGGATCAGAGGTCAAGGTTCACGGGTGGTGCTTGGTGGGCTCAATGGTGCTCTGTGTGTCATCATACAGACTTCCAGTAATCCAAGGCTACGGAAGGTCAGGCTAAAAAAAAACAACCTGCGAGCAGCTCTCTGCAGCCTGGAGACTGGAGTTTAGGTCTTCATATACAGAAATTATGCTTATATATGGAAGATTACGACAATATGATGAAAATAAAAAGATCCTGTAAATCATTATAAACTTTCAACAAACTTTCTTGAAATAATGACTTGGTATATCAAAATAATACTGCAAAATAATGACTTAGTATTGCAAAAAACTTATTTAGTATCTTAAAATAATGACTTAATATCATAAAAATATTAGTTAGTATCTTAAAATAATGTGTTAACTCTGTAAAATAATGACTTAGTATTGTGAAATATTGATTTAGTATCTCCAAATTGCGACTTAGTATGATAAAAACTTTAGTTAGTATCTTAAAATGACAACTTATCTTTTCAGAATAATGATTTAGTATCTCAAAATAATTATTTAGCACTGTAAAAATCTCCATATCTCAAAATAATGACTTAGTACCTCAAAAAACGACTTATATTTCAAAATAATCTGGAGCTTTCTCAAAATAATGACTTTGTATCATAAATATCTTAGTTAGTATCTCAAAATAATAACTTAACATTGTTAAATAATGACTGTATTGAGAACTATTGATTTAGTATCTCCAAATAATGACTTGCATCTCAAAATAATGAGAAGATTTCTTAAAATGATGACTTAGTATGTCAAAATAATGACTGAAAACTCAAAATAATCTGAAGCTTTCTCAAAATAGTGGCATAGTATGTCAAAATAATGACTTAATATCTCAAAATGATGACTTAAATGTCAAAATAATGAGAAATTTTACTATGTCATAGTTTGGCAAGTCATTATTTCAATAAAATTCCTCATTATAATGACTTACAGGATGTTTTTATCCATCCGTTGGCAGAAATGTGCTTCCAAAGTCTCATGATCAAATCGTGCTCTGCCACCTGTGAGCCTGCAGCCTGTAAGCAACTTGCGGCATAAATTCTGATTTGGAGTTAATTATTCTTGTGATGAACAAATTGAAACCACACGCTTATCTTGCCAAGAGGAGACAATTTGGACAACATGTGTTTGTGAGTGCCTGTTTGAGAGTCTGTAAGTATGTGTGCATGGGTCTCTGTGTTTGCGCTCACACATGGCAGCAGCAATTAAACTTGATAAATGCTTTTGTTTACAGGAAAGCTCCATAATCTGTCTCACTCTTTATATAGGCAAGTCATAAACACGACCGCATATGTCTGAGCTACACGGCGTGGGATTAGCGCCGTAGCGTGTATATGCTCATGTGTGTGAGCGCCGATGTGTACTTGTGTGTGCGTTAAACAAAATGACTGTGAGGTCAGAGGCAGACACTGGCGGCGTGTTTGCGAGTGACCCCCGTTAAAGTGGCATCAAAACCAAAGACCTTTACAAGTGCTTTTTTATTGAAGAGGCTTGTTTTCATTGTTTGCGCTGTGCAAACCAACCACTTCCACTGACAATGCCACAGGCAGTTCAACAGCTGGTTTGCTGCGGCTGACAAAGGACACGTCTAAGCCATCAGGATGTAAATCAGTATGAGGTGATGGGTCGATAAATGCTGCTGATGGACGAGGCTTGAGACCAGCACAGGGGCTTTACCAAGGACAAGTCTGAGTCAAAACTATGTCCAAACCAATCCCGGCTGCAACCTTAGCTGGAGGAACTGAGCACTAGTGCATATTGTGTAATATGTAAGAAAATCTAATTCATTACTTTCAAGTCCCTCAAGTTAAATGTAGCGGATATTTTTAAGAAAAACCACCGCTTGGTCGTACAAATATAGTCCCACTCAGAGTCATATTTATGTTACACTTGGCTAGGTCACTCAGCTCTGCCCTCAAGATTTTTTAAGCCTAATTTAAGTTTTATTCCAGGTATGTTTGATTTGAATCATAAGAAATCCACCTAAGTGGGGCTGATGTTGTGGAACTGCTGCTAGAGACGGGATGGGAGGTGCTGCTGGGGTTTAAATAGCTTTAATTAGAGCCAGACAAAGACCTCCTTATACATCTATAGTGGTGGCGGATCACCGAGACTTTAGCCCTTAAGAGTCTCGCAGACACAGACAGACACAAACAGAAAGTAATAATTAAAAACACACATAAAAAGACACAAGCACATGCATCCAAATCTAGACTACATGATGACATGCTTATGAAAAGCATTAATTATTGACTGTATAACTGATGCATTTAGATGATGATTTAATTGTTTGGACTGACTGAGTAGCTTGTTTAGTGTTTGTCCATTAATTAAAAATTTAAAACAAGGAGACAGTGGCTTCTGTAGTCTGCAATAGCCTATATAAAAAAGAAGACAAACAGTCTGCAGCCAAGCTAGCAACTCTGTGAGCCTGTACTTAGGTGCAGCAGTGCCTTGAGCTATATGTTAATGTCAGGATGCTAGCGTGTTGGCATGCTAACATTTGCTTGAAACAGAAACTGATGGAAAAGTCGTTATAAACAGAAGATGTGAGCAAATTAAAATTTGACCTAATGGTGGTGGTAAGAGATCACAATTCATTCTGAGGGGGACACGACTATACCAAGTTTCATGGCAATAGTTGTCAGGACATGCCACTCAAAACAACAGCCTGCTGTTAGCACTAAAAAAGGTTTCTGCATGATTTTAAGAATTTTAACAACACTATTTAAGGCTTATTTTACATCCACACTGGCAAAAAAGTAAATTTTAACTTATTTCTTCTTCATCTTTTTGATAAGAGGAGATGCCACATTAGCCCACACAACGCATCGTGACACACTAGCTGGGTGTGTACCAAGAAATTCTGAGGCTCATTCAAAGTCGTATTAATCATCAATTATTTTAAGACATTTTATTTAATTCAGATTATTGGAAGGACCAATGGAAACCCTGCTGGAGGAAAAGTCAGGGGATCAGCAAAGTTATTCTGATTCATCCTCTGGGGCCCGTGAATGTCTGGGGCCCGTGAATGTACAAAATTTCAGGGCGATGCATCCAACAGTCGTTTAGATATTTAATTTGTGTTGGACCAACCGACTGACCGATTGCAGAGCCACGTCACCCGCGTGGCCAAAAACAGTCGATCTGCATCTATACATGAGAGAGAAACAGAGGAAGTAGAAGAGGATTCCTCAGAGAAGACCCTGGGATGAGACTATACCTATTTAACTGCCTTGGAGAAAGAGGCCTTTCATTAGGCCAGAATGGGATTCCTATGAAGTGTCACTGCAGCCTGCCTGCTGCAACAGCTCAGTGAGGAGAAGAAAGTCCAGTGGAGCCATGTGTTCTCTGTCTGTTTACAGTGCTTTTATTAGGCATCCTGTGGCACAGGCAGCCTTTTGAAAGGCCGTCTTTATAGGAGCTTTCCTGTTTATGCTTAGGGGTGGGAGGTCAGCACTCGCAGCCCCGTGCTGAATATGGTCAATCTGCCTGCATAGGAAAACTCTGTGTGTGAGTATGTGTGTGTGTGTGTGTGTCAGCTGGGTGATGGGAGGGATTTAAAGTGATGTGGGAGCCTGGCTTGGCAGAATATTATTGTAACTTCAGAAAACGGTTCAGGAGTTTCAGCCTTCTAGGTTTGGACACACAGATATAGTCCTCACTGTCCGTTTGTCTGTTTGTCTGTCTGTGTCTCTGAGTTACCTCCTGCCACGAGGGTTATTTACCGACTGTTTGTGTTTGAGCTTTCAGTCAACATGCACGTCAGCAGCAGTAGCAAAAACACAAACAAACACACACACGGAGAGAGAGATGCCCACAATAAACCTAAATACAGACACGCTTATTAACATGAATACATAAAAAAACAAATCTTGGGGTCAAACACCAGATTTAATCATTTTTAAGAGGTTACAAATGGAAGTATGTGTGTTTTATTAGGTGGCTGGAGGTGTTTGAGAGTGACCGAGGAGACTTACCCGAGGACCCCTCTTGCCTGGCAGGCCTGGCTTCCCTGGAGGTCCTGGCAGTCCCTGGAGAGAGAGAACATTCAGTCAGGGTTGCGTACCGACATTTACCATACTGATGATCTTATTCAATAATACTGTAAAAAAAATCATACAGGACCAACAAATCTTTTCTAATTAACTTAACATAAATATGCAAGTTTTATTTATTTATTTAATTAATTAAACCTAAAATTTCAAGCAGTAATTTTTGACTTGAAATGATGAGCTGAATGAATGTACTGTACAGAGATCAATCAACTCATCAAATTAAGTTTCTAAAGAAACATGATCAGCATCTTCAGACTTCCCAGCATGCATTGTTTGAGAATTCTTAAAAAAAAAAAAAAAGTTAGGCTGTCCAGGCTGCCTTAAATTTTTAAGTTGAATGAATTTAAAAAGACAAGTTGAGATAATTTGGTAATGATTCAAAACAAATAAACTTTTCAAGACAAACAATCTTGATATAAAAGCTATAATATGTAACATTTTTACATTACAATGTCTAAGAACTCGAGAAATATGTTAAATATTTTTGCTGAGTTGTTGACTTCCAATTTTAAGTTAACTGAATTTGAAAAGATAAGTTGAGGTAAACTTTTGTACTTTTGTTTTAATATCAAATTTATTTGATCTGAAAAGCTTATTTGTTTTGAATCATCACATTAATTCAATCAACTTAAAAATTTAAGGTAGCGTTTTTAAGTTAAAACAAATAGTTTATTTTTATAGTGTACAAAAGCACTCTCCTTCTACCATTCTCTATCAAAACCATCAGACTCTTGCGTGTGTTTCCGCAGACGGGCTGCACAGTGGCTGCTGCAGAGTAAAAAAAAGTGACACCTTTTCCCTCTGAAGTAATTCCATCTCAAGGTGATGAGAGTTCAGCCTTATCCATCAGGAAGCTCTGAGTCTGTGTGGCAGGAAACCGTAGAAACACTAGAAATAACAGGTCATTTCCTGCGCCACTCAATGCCCCTGTGTGGCTCTATCAGCCTCGTTTTCTTTTAATCAAAACGGAGGAAAAGGAGAAGTGAGGAAAAACAGAGGGGCTGCGGTCGTTGCGGCTAACAAGAGCTACCTGTAGGGCTCTGGATCCTGATGTTAAACGTCTGTGAACGCATATTTTAAATCTTTTCTTCAGGGTATTTTTACTATGTTGTTAAATTCGATGCCTGAGATAACTTCGATATGAAGATCTAGTAAAAAAGCAGCGGCATCTACCATTAAGGGCAGTTATTGACGTGTGAAAGTTGTACCCTTTTCCGTTGTTTCCTCGTCTCAGTTTTCACAGGACTGTGAACTTTAAGAGACAAAAGCACGACTTTCAACATCAAAACACCGTCTAAAGGTTACTGTGATCATAGCTGCTACCTGCGTGCAGCTTGTCTGTCGCTGTGAGGATTATAATTGGCACCCCACCATCTCTTCCAGGACGACCTCCATGATTGAGACCACCCCCATTGTTACAGGTGGTGCGCTCTGTGGTGGCCTGAAGGACTTGTCAACATCCACACACACTCCTGTCCATCGTCACACTTCCACACCCTCCTTCCTTACACTTGTTTGTTTGTTTACTCCCACTGTCTCCTCCTCTTTGCACCTGTCCATCCTGCTTTAACATATTCCTGTCTTTGTTTGTTGACTCCCGCTGTCTCGCCAGGAAGGTAGCCATCTCACGAAATTCCCACATCAGTAAGCATTTTCCAATCACCACATTTCAAACACAGTCTGATGGCGAGGGCTGTTTTCAGTTATGAGGTTTGGCCTTGCTGACTGTGCCCACGAGGAACATGAGTTACACCACGTAACAACTGTGTCTGAATTATTCATTCAAGGTTGTGCAGCGATCTGTGAAAGCAAATGTTTCACCGTTTGTAACTAGTACTAGTGCTTGCTTGACTTTCATTAAATGTTTCAAACAACAAACCGGAACTGTTGGGGTACACAGTACAAATTTGCAGACACCTCTATCGTCTTTTTTTTTTGCCATCATTTCAAATTAAACTGCAGGAAAACATCATAATTGTGGCAACATTTGAATGGTAACTTTGGTATTTTTCAACCTGAGCCTTATTTGCCCATGTTTTGTGTCTGAGTGACTCATGGGGACAACAATTTTTTAAATTAGTCCAGTATTGAGGGAAAGCGTTGCAGCCAGCAGAAGTGAAACTAAACTACAACGACACAACGTAAAAACAAGTCCACAGAGATTTACCTTCTTTTTTTTTACAGAGTGAGATGTGTTTTGTTTGACTTGACGTTTTATTGCTCTTGCCAAACTCACCAAACTCCCTTTACAAAACTGTCATTTTAACATTGTCATCTTCATTCAAACCTGATAGAAACAAGTCAAAACTCACCAAAAATGTCTTGGCTCATCTTCCCACTACTCCAACAATCACCAACTCTGGACTGGTTGAAATAAAAATACTTTGTTCACCGAGGTATATGCTCCTCTCCTGATGTTTTCACATCGAATGCGGTGAAGTAAGGGTTTATTTTAATAAAACCAGAGTTGTTGACTGTTGGAGCAGTGGAAAGATGAGCCTGATGGTTTTGGTGAGTTTGAATGAAGATGATGGTGATGATGCTAGAATTGCAGTTTCTGCAAAAGTCTAGTGAGTTTGGTAAGAGCAATAAAAAAAGCTGTTTCTGGTTGAACAAAATGTACCATAATCTTTTAAAAAATAACCCTGTCTCTGAAGCAATCCTTTCCATAATGTTGCCAGACACTTCTGAGCCTGTCAGTGGCAAAAACAAGCACTTTTAGTGGACTTAATCTGACAGAACCCACATTATGTTGGAGCTTAGTTTAGCTTCTGACAGCTGCAGTGCTCTCTCTCAATACTGGACCAATTTCACAAACTGTTGTTCCCATTAATCTAAAAAATGGGAATGGAAAAAATACCTAAGTTATCCTTCAACTGAATACAGAAGTCTAGATATGAGAGAAACAGTCTGTTCAGGTTAAAATTAAATTTACTCTCCCAGCCAGTGCAGCTCCAATTAAAAATAATCAGATTAAAAACTCCAACTCTGACTTTCAGGGATCAGATAAAAATTCAGAGCAAATAAATCACTGTCAGGTCTGTGGTGAGGAGCCAAAGGTGCTTCAGATGCGGAACTGTTGCCATATCTGTGCCTGCGCTGGATGTTTCTCCTGGCAGCCAGAGTGCAGACTCTGCACGGTGGAAACACAAGTTCAGATCACCGTTTTATTGTGTCTTTCAGCAGAGGAGTCTTAATGCTTTAGGCAGCAACAGTGATGAATGACAAAGACATTGGCTTCAACGAACGCAGTGCTTTTCACTGCCTTCTGAATTTCATTTTTGTTAAAAAGTGTATGTGTGTATAAGAGAGTGTGCGTGTACAAGACAGTGCTGTGAGAAAGAGGGAGAGACAGTATGCGCACGGCATGTGTGTTTATGAAATCCAAACTATGTTGAAAAGGAAGCGTGACTGGGTTCATCTGGGATCTCCCAAGGCACTACAGGGCGACACAGTGCATATACGTCCAAATACCCCGACACAGACACACACACACACATCCATGCATGCACCCACACACACACTTTGACAGGAAGCACCTGTTTAATCCATGATATACAGTATTCACAGAGTAAATAATCCACATGTCTAAATATGTGATCCTGTCATTTAAGTGAGAGCCCAGACAAAACACACACATTTTACAGACACATACACGCCTGGAACATTTATACACACTCACTACTCCTGAGCCGTAACTGGAGAAAATGGTTGGAACCATGTTTTACACACTGTTTAAGCATACACAGATTACATTATTTGCCCACTGCCACCCCCATGTTATCTACACTTAGTCAGACAACGGACACTACAATTATAAACTGAAAGTGTCTGTCTGCTCCACACAGCAGCAGCAGAGTTGCAGCACAGAGTAGCAGGAGTTAGTTTCAAACATAACGCTGTAGGCTGATCACAGTCTGACATGAGGTTGCTTGACAACTGGATATGGTTGTACAAGCTAAAATCTGCTGCAATGGCAATTATATGGAGCCCAAGCATTGGCAAACAGGCACACAGACATAAAAGTGAGTCTTCTGTTGTTCACTAATTTACCATGAAGGCATTAGCTGGTGCTAATTTGCCAAACTGAGGGTAACTTGGCTAGCCTAGACAAAGAATTAACATTAGTGTTACTGTACAACTCAACTCTGGGGGTTGGGGTCAACATGGACGTTTGATGTGATAACTTAAAATTTCATGATGAACCACCAATCTTCTGATTAGTGGAAGTTCTGCACTACCTCCTGAGCTCAAAGTAAGTGCTCTAACCTAACAGATACTGAGCGCCAACACTCATGACTTCTCTTTTAAAATGTCCAGTGTAATTGGTATCACCGGTGTTGCACGCGTTTAATAACTGGTGGGAAAATTTCCTTACCGCGGTGTCCCTACAACATAACAGAAGTCTTTTGGCCTCAGCATTGTATCCTCGACATCGACAGTTCTTTAGCAAATGACCTCATAAGTTCCCTCAATCATCCTTCGACAATCTCTTTTCTGTGCGAGATTACAGCGCTTCATATTGAGATTGCAGGTACTGCTTTCTAAATGGCAGTAATTTGCTTCACTGTAATGACAGTCAAGTGTGGCGTGGACATCAGTACAGATGTGAATTAGCCAACCCTTGACACGCCGCACTCTGCAATCTCCAGCGGGAAAATTACAGACCATGACAAAGAATAGGCAAGGCACACGTATCAAACACAACAGGCCCTGCTCACACTTTGCACTAAAATGACTCAATCACAGAGGAAGCTTTAAATACAAGTATGAACACACCCAGAACGTGCTGATGAGACACCGAGGTCTGATTACTTAGGCCACGTTTGGATGTTAGTGACAGTTATGCATTGCTTAAAACATGATAAAACCACCATGCACAGTTTATTTGTCCATACCAAAGAACTTAACCCTCAAATAAAAACAACTATGAAGCTGAATTTGATCTCAAGGGGTCAGTCAAGATGCAACTGAGCATCTGCCTGCCAACTCAGCCTGTCACAGCGTTCCCGCTCCTATATACTATGGGCCTAGACTACCTTTGTGCCTGCAATGGAAGTCTGAATGATGGTGTTTACTGACTGCTTTGACCCTTGACCTGGCTTTGAAAGAGGGCCATGAGACCTCCACTAGCCCTAGAGGAATCTGGTGCAGAGACGGCAAGGCGTCAGACCTGACACGTCACACCCAGCCTGGAGGGTTCAGAGCACAGAGGAAGGAGAAAAGGCGGGAGGAGAAGTAGGATTTCTAACCTGTGTGGGAAAGGAGATAGTGCCGCATTAACCTATATATCTCTGTCGTCTCTTATTTCCAGCCCCAGAGCGCTGGAATCAAACCTGGTCTTTCACTGGTGACAAAGACCAGCACACTGGGATGTCCCTAATGGAGTGTACCTCACTCACTTTCACCACTTTCCTAATGTAAACCATCAAACTCACCACCCACAACTGCCAACACAAGCAGCTAAGATGTAGACTGCATGTCTGTTCATCTTGGTTTTGCAGAACTTTAAGTGTTTCAAAGTCGCCGTGTTTCCACTGCAGGAACTTTCCCCAGGGACTAGGAACATTTTGAGGAACTCAACACCAACACTATCACTAAATTAAGTTCTGGGGACACTATTTCACCTTCAAAAAAGTCCCTGCTGGAGGGGTAGAACTTTCCAAAAGTACAGGAACTTCTGGTGTGGGGCTTGCAGCGTTGAACTTTATGGTGCAAAAATTATGTGTAAAAAGAGCCTTTGGTTTTTCATACATCAGCGGAACAATATGCCTAATCTTCATGGTTCTTTAGGCCATGGTCGAAACGCAGACAACAATGGACTGAAGGAATCTTTTAGTTTCTTGAAAGCTGGAACGGACTAAAAATTCTGGGTACTTTGGGTGGAAATGCAGCTTATTTTACCCTTCAAAAAGTTCCTGCTCGGGTAGTATTTTCCAAAATTACAGGAACTTTCAAGATGGGGTTTGCACCACTGACCATTTCTGATCGGTCCAGTACTCACAACATTTTATTTTAGCCACCATTTTTAAAAATTTGCAACCTCAAACCAGTTTGTTTTTTGTTCATTGTGTTTTGACACATCAACATGGAGTTACAGAAGAAACATTGTTGTACAAAGATGAAAAATAGCCATCACTTTTTCACATCAGCAGACTAATGTGCCGTTTCTTTACGGGTATTTACGCTGCAGACAGCAACAGTCCTCTGACTAAAACTTTTGGGTACTTTGTGTGAAAATGCAGCTTGTATGTGCATGCTGGCATGTCATCTCTGTCTTGCCTTCAGCTCATTACAGCCAGGCTAGTGATCAGAGCCAAAACATCACTTTAGCTGCTCTACACTGGCATCTTGTCAACTTGAAAAAATATTTTATAATGTTCTTTTATGCGTAGCCTGGGCCCTTTATGTTACTACACTTCTGTGTTGCCCAATTGTCCTTCAGGCATTAAACATCCTTAAAGCATTAAGTGTGAGCCAGCCCTACATCCAAGCCCAGAAAAGAGTGCATTTT
>JAJHUR010136603.1:0-25989 GCA_027495735.1 Lutjanus campechanus
TTTTTTTTTTTTTTTTTTCATACTTAAGAAAACTCCTCAGCAGCCACAGAAGACGTTAAAACTATTTACACAGGAGCTGTAGCTGAGTAAACTCAGCTTCATGTGTAAAATCAGTGGAGTGAGTGAGCTCCTCGCTGCCATCACAAAATGTAAAAGCATCTTAAGCCGACTGGCATTCCACCTCGTCTTTGAAATGTTTATGTGACACACTAACTCTGGTGATATTTTATTGCACCTTTTAGAGGCTGTGCAGAGAAAAGTGTATGAAAGAGGTTTGGAGCAGTCTGCGCTGTGAAGGCTCGACGGGGACTTGTGACCCTGTTCAAGATCTCAAACTCAAAACAATCCAAACCCTTAAAAAAAATTTTTTTTTCCCCAATCTTTGCAGGATTTCACTGACACCGTGCCTCTCTGTGTGTTTTTGTACTGAGGACGATCCTCCCAGATGAGCACTAGGTGGCACACTCGGTGCTTCTCAGAGCTCCGAGGCAGGACGCTTTGATGTGTGTGATCTTGTCCAGAGTGAGAGCAAAGACTGATAACCTGACACGGGCTGATAGTATATACAAGCCTTGTATCGCATTCTGGCTCTAGTAGACTGCAGCAGCCACAACATTTCAACAGCACTTTACTAAGTTGCACCAGTCACATCTTGACTTTGAGAAATTGCTCCTAAGCACAAAACAGTAATCATGTTATTTTTCACATCAGGATGCCATTGTGCAGGTAAAACAGCTAGTTTTGTGTTTTTATTTTGCTGCATTACAAAGACAAGAATCAGAATTTGGTGTTTATGTGTCTTAAAGGTCAAAGGCTAGAAATGGAGTTTAGATTTGATATGAAAGAGGAGCATGTGTTCATCAAGGACAGGAGAGTTTTCATATGACTGCAGAGGTCAGTAACCTGGAATAAAGCAGCTGTGGATTTGTCAGATCTTCCTCTAACCGAAGAGAGACGCCAGAAAGAAAGGTTTAAAGGGCAGTCTGGGGCTGAAAAATTTTTGAAGTCTTATTCCCCACAACCTATTTCTTCTTTGTTTGGAGAAGAGATATTTTTCCATTATCCTTCAACAACATCCTGAAGTTAATTTGAACCTCGGGCTGCTCCAAATCAGCCCCCCCCTCGCGCCCATGTTTTTAAATGAAGAATAAAATGAAAACCTGCACAGCAGTCTGCAGCATAACATACACACAGGAACACACACACACTCACACGCATGCATATTATGGGTTTCCCCCTAGACACCCTTTTAAAGCCTGAGCGAGTCCCTCCAGGGCACTCGCATGTTGAAGAAACAATAATCCCCCGAAGCTGTGACCTTTAGGCCAAAATAGAGAATTTCAGGTTCCTGTCGGACAGCTCGCTCAGATTGCAGCTCGCACCTCTGGGCTTTTAATTTTTCTGATCCTAATACACTGGAAAAATGTGCATCTGAATGTGGCGCCCAGCAAAGAGGCAAAAAGCCACTGACTGCCCGTGTCTATAATCTGCATGTCACAGGAGGCAACATCTTCATTTAAAATCAGAAAACAGTCAATCCAAGGCAGGAATTCTGTTATTGGTACAGTAATTCAAAGTGGAAAATGTAAAACAATGATTAAAAAAAAACATATTTTTCAATTTGGTGAGTGGCTAAGTTGTTCTTTCCATTTCAAATTTCAAAATAAAACAATAAAATAAAGCACAGCTACCTAAAGGAAATTTATAGGAATGCTACTGAGATAAACGAAATAAGACACAAGCTACGATTTACAATCAATTTCTTACAAAGTCAGTATAGGTCCCGTAAAGTGATGTTCTTTTCATGTAGATTTTTATAAATAAGAATTCATAGGATGAGGCCAGTTTGTCTGACTTTTATTTAAAGCTCCATCCTCTGTGTTGTTCCTCCTGCCAGTGCAGAGTAGCTCCATAATAAAAGGCCTACTTGACTTTTCAACCTCCACGATTCCAGGCGATTACTTCTGTTGTCTGCGCCAGCCTGCTGCTTCTCTGCCCACCCATAAAAAAATATATATATCCTAACAAGCCTTTTAGTTTCCTTTTAGTCTCAAATTCTGTCTTTAGAAATATATATTTTTTCAGGCGTAAGTGGCAGTGAGTTGTCCTGATTTCATTTGTCTCCACTGCGTTTTGAAAATAATCCACAATAGATTCTGAAGCAGCTTGTGTCAAGAAAATTATTTTAAGTACAGAGTTGATCTGCCCTCCGGATAAGTGATATAAAGCTCGAGTTCATTAAGACTTTAAGAGTCATTTGAAGACATAATATGCAGCACTGTAAAATGCAAACGTTTTACCTGTGTTTTTAAAAGGTTTTTAAAAGGTTTTACTTGTGTTTTTAAAAGGTTTTACTTGTGTTTTTAAAAGGTTTTAACTGTGTTTTGAGATAATTCATTGTTCTTCTTTTGATAAATGTGAATATTTTAGAAACAAAATTCTAAAATTATTGAGTAAACTAACTGCAGTGAAAGTGAAGAGTGAGTGTTTTAATATTTTCAATTAAAACTGTTTTTCAGGCTCACAAATAGTGATGAATAAGGCTCACAGATCACTGTGACCATTTTTTCAAATTCCAAAAGTCACAGAGTCGAGCAAAGACGAAAGAAGCAAAGTAAATCATCTCAACTAAAGATTATAAGTTGGGCAAAACTTTTAAAAGTGCATTTCAAAGCTTACAAATTTGAGTTGGGCTCAAAACTCAAAATCTTTCTTTCTTTCTTTTCACTGTGAATATACAGACTCATATGAACATAATCTCTTTCCATCATCACTTATGACACACTGGAGGTGTGTGATGGTGTCTGTATCTGCAGAGTTTTTCCTGTATTTCTTTATTTTCTCATGTGCTCTGGAGCTTCACCAACCCAAAACGTGGGTATCTGACGCCCTGAAATGTCTGAATGTCTGCCTGGTGCGTTTATTAATAAATCCTACAGATTGTAAATTTAAGGGAAAGGGGAGATCCTGCAGAACTTAAAATTTTGAAAACCATGTTTAGAAAAAATTATTTCAACGTCTAGATTTTTTTTTAAAGAATAAATTTAACAATTCCAAATAATTAATAAGGCCTGTTTTGTTCTATAAATGAAGAATAAAAAAGGATCCGTGAGTAAAATTGCACTGACTTGATTTAGATAGACAGATTTTTAGATTTTTTTTTCTCTGCAATGAAATAAAAATAAATATTTTGAAAGCCTGTGTATGTTGCGCACGAGTCAAACAGTTTTAGGATAAATAACATCTCATCGCTAAATAACAACGGTAACACCCCCCTCCCCTCCCCTCACACACACACACTTAGACACACAACAAACTCTTGATCCCGTTACAAAACTGTTGCAAATGGTCAGCCAGCAGCAGCAGCAGCGGCACGTCGCGTCTCCACCGCCTCCCATTGAGCTTTATTCATTAGTCTCCTCACACTAACACATTTGCTATTCATGGAGACTTTTTTTTTTCTCTTCCTCTCTCTTTCCAAACAAACCCGTGTCGAGAGTGGCAGATGCGTGCCATTATTGCCCACGGCTCGCTGGAAGCTGTTTTATGTAAGGCAAAGGCGGGTTAACCTAATCAATCATGTCGACTAGTTGTGTTAAAGACGATTCATAGAATGAGGAAGAAAACATATGGCGCAGGGGTGGTGCAGGGCTTTTTCTTCACACCGCGGCCAGACCGGGACCTTCTTGTGACAAGATGTATTCAAAGCCCGGTGAGAGAATGGGAATAAAGGCTGCGGACGGCTGCTAATTGAAGTCATGGCACTTCAAGGCTGAAAACAGAGGTCAATTATTCAAGAAGGGGCAGTTTTTACCAAGCAGGGCAGATTTTGGGGGGTGAATATTTTATGTATTTCCTTAACATCCCAGGACAAATCCTTGTGTTATTATATTCTTATAAAAATCATATAGGAAACAGGACTGTGTCATATAGGATTCCCACGGAGATTTAAAGTGGCTGTGGTGGAACGCACAGGTCACCTACAGTATTCTTTTAATATTCCCATTTATAGCTGCAACAAATAATTGATTATGGATTAAATTAACCGCCAGCTATTTTAATAATAGATTAATTAATGTGAGTAATTTTTAAAGAAAAAAAAGTCTAATTTCAGCTTCATAAATGTAAATATTTTCAGGTTTCGTTACTCCTTTATAAAAGTAAACTGAATAATTTTGGGTTGTTGACATTTTTCACTATTTTCTGACATAATATGGACCAAACAATTAATCGATTAATTGAGAAACTGATCGACAGATTAATCAACAGTGAAAATAATCGTTAGTTGCAGCCATAGGAACGTTTTGTGACCTTGTAATAGAGTAACTGCACCTTTAAGTCAAATTTCTTCTGATGAATTAAATGCACATTTCCACATGTCTCCCACTGATTTGTTATTTGGGGTTACTAGATTTTAAAATATATAATTTTATGCACAATCACACATCCAATCGCGCCGAAAGCTTCTTGAAATATCATATAACCTTTATTTACATAGATGCTGATTAAATAGAATGTTACAATAAAATTATCGCATAGGATGTTTGGTATATATACAGAACTCAGAGCGTGTAAAAGTTTGCAGTCGATACTAAATAGTGACGCTTCCTTTGCGCTGCGAACAGGCCTGCATGCTTGCAGAGACACTTTTCGCTCCGAACACAAAAAGAAAAGAAAAAATAAAGAATAATTTTACACTTAAGGAGGGATGGAGTGACACATCGAGCCCGGGCTGTGCGTGGAAAAACAACAACAACAACAACAACAAAAACATAAGGTGAACTGAACTGAAGGGGGTTCATTTAAATATTTGGCAGATCCGATCCCTTTAACAAATGACAAACAAAAATAAAATAATTGCACAACGTTCCATCCCTCCTTAAAAACGAGCGTGAAAAATTCAAATGTTTACACAATTTTCAGTCTTACTGTACCATAACAGTCAAGGGAACCAGATATTCCTCAAATATTGTGGTGAAACTTAAACGAGACTTCTTTACAAGTCCGATTAATAAATTAAAATGGAGGAGAAAAAAAAGAAGAGGAGGAGAAAAAAGCTTTCCTGAAATGTTTTTTTTAAATGTATATATTCTCCTTTTTGTCAATATCCGTGCAAAAGTTTGGGAAGAAAAATGCCCCCTTTTTAATATTCTTTTTTTCTCGTTGCTCATGAAAATCACAGCAGGCCCCCCTGACTGTCAATCGTCCACCTCGATTTCCTCGTCGTCCTCCGAGAATTCATCCGTGGTTTGGTCTCTGGACGAGGAGGGGGACTGTGGGAAGGCCCGGTGTCCTTGGGAGGTCGGGGAGATACTTGGCGACCTGGCCCCGGGGCCCCCGCCGCTGTGGGGCTCCTCAATGTTTTCCATGCTGACGAGCTTCTGCAGCGTCTGTGGGGTGATTTTCTTTAGCGACTCCACGTCCGCTTTCATCTCCTCCAGGTCCCGCTTGAGTTTGGCCCTGCGGTTCTGGAACCAGGTGATGACCTGCGCGTTGGAGAGCCCCAGCTGCTGCGCGATCTGGTCGCGGTCGGCCGGAGACAGATACTTCTGGTACAAAAACCTCTTCTCCAGTTCGTAAATCTGGTGGTTCGTGAAGGCCGTCCGCGACTTTCTCCTCTTCTTCGACGTCTGCCTCTGTCCGAACGCGTTCACATGCTCACGACCTTGGAGGGGTGGGAGAAGAAAACATACAGGAGGAATGAGACGGGCGCAAGGGTCACTTTCCCCCCAAACTAGAGCAGCAACAGAGGGCACTCCGTAACAGGCCTGTCCTCGGTTTACATGCTTGGTTTTGTCTCTTTCCTTAAAGCAAAATATTTTATTTATTTCATTTCAGACATATTTTAAGAACACTGGTGAATCAAGAGACTTTGGCTCTGAAGCAAGTTGACTTGTGCTGCAACAACAACAACAAAAAAAACAACAAACATTTGCAATGAAAATTAAGTGAAATAAATCATTCAGCTTTGAATTTCCCATTATATTTTGGGGCAGACAGGAATTTAATCAATTATTAGAAATGTTGGGCTTGCTATTTTTGCAGTGCCACAGAAATTTAAAGTCAATGTGTCATTTAAATTTATCTGTCTGTCATTTTTTATCCAACATGGCACTGCATGGAGAAGGCCATAATGGCTGAATGACTTTTTGACAGCAAGCTAGCAGCCTATATTAGCCAGTTTTAGCGGTTTATAGATCATGTGCATGCGCATTTAAGTGCGTAAATGTGCCATTTTCCATTTTATATCTTATATCTTACGCATTCCTGTACAGCTGCCCCAGCATGTCCACATTTAAAGTCAAAACAAACCAAGCTAGCACGAGTCTCGGCTCATGGCACATGCTTTTCTTCAAACACAGTTTTAAAGTTGTTTGATTGGTCTGAAATTTGTTATTTTACATTAAAAACACAGACTGTGTTTACCTTCTGCTGCCTGGATAACGCTGACTTCCAGCCCCTTAAACGTTTTGCTGGCCAGCTCCTCCAGCGCGCACAGCGGCGAGGAGGGAGTGGTGATCCCGTTCCTCGCCGAGTTGGAGCCCGTCACTTTCTCCAGCACCCTCGGCGGGCAGATACTGGCGACCGACTTCTTTACCGACGGTTTGTTTAGTATATCCTCGATGCTGAACGGCGTTAGAGGCTTGTTGGAGTTGGCCGGCGGCGGTAGCTGGTCCAGGGGAGCCCGTCTCCTCTCGTCGCCGCTGGACTGCAACACAGACCCTGCCTTCATGTCTTTACTGGAGGTCATCGCAGTCCCGAAGAAACGCTGCTTCCACAAAAGTTGATTATTTCATTCAAGAGGCAGTTTTACACGTCCACAAGTGTGTTCCTCTGGTGCTCGACGCTCTCGTAGACCCCCCTCTTTATTTTGAAAGCCGAATGCAGCAAACTTAGCTCGCCGGAGAGCTTTCCTCCAAAATAACCATGCTTCTTCGGGCGTAGTTGTAAAGGCGGCCGGACTGTATTCCCCTCAGAGAGACGCAGTTCCTCTGCCAAGCTCCATGTAGATCTTTATGCAGTAACAGACTGGAGGGGGGTGAATCTCTGCGAAGGGAAAAAAGCTGTCTCAAGCAGCGAGAAAAAGAAAGCGACTGCTAACGAGTTATTGTTGATTGGGCGAAGTTCAATTAGAGAAACACTACACTACTTGCTGACCCGCTGCTGCGTCTTAAAGGGCCGGACCATAATAACTAATTGGACGTGGGGAATAGGAGGAGTCTGTTGCTGCCGAGGAGAAAGATGCCCTGAAATGTTTATGCATCTGTTTCCCTCTGCTGGTGTGTTCTTCTAGAAAGGGAGAGTTGATGGCCATTAAAATACTGCCACCAGCAGCTTTGCATTATGGAAAAGTTTGGAGGAACAGCGAGCCAACAATGGTCTCCAGCCGTGATATTCATTTTGTCATTTTCGTGCGTAATTACGCATAGAGCGTTATGCGTAATGTGCGCATTAGGCGCTGTGTTGCACGGGAATTTGGCTTAAAATAGCCACAATGAGCAGCTTCACGGACCTGATTTTGAAGTCTATTAAAATGATTTGACTACAAGTAAACAGAAGCTGCTCAGGTTAACTCTTTGTTCAACATGACAGGTGATGGATTTTTGACTTTTTATTTTTTGTTTGTGCTTTATGACAGCAGGTGGGTAGCCTGCTTCTAATCTGAAACAAAACATATAAACAGAAATATAAAATCAAGTCTAATTTTTTATTTTTATATCACTTTATGAAAACCTGGAGATCATTATTATTATTATTATTATTATTATTATTATTATTATTATTATTGAAAGAACTTCATCCCTGAAGGTGAAGCTACAATTTTTTAGATTTTAAAAACAAGAAAAGAAAAACAGAAAATCATTTAATCTCATGACTGAATCTCTTCATGTTCTTTATTCATGCTGTTTATTTTTGCTCTGTTATTTTTCAGTGCTTCAATATGACCCTGCAGGTAAAAGCCACAGTTACAGTGTAATTCAATGCGGTGGCGTGAAACAAGCGGATAATAAAGGTGACGCCGTGCTGCGGCTCAGAGTCTGAGGACGGAGAATGTGTTTTTTTTTTTTCCTTTTACTGATGGGGGTTTTTAGGATGTGAAGAGAGAGACAAAACGGGGACGAGCAGGACGCCGAGGAGAGCAGCAGGTACGTCTGCTCAGAATAAAAACACACCTTGTTTTATTTAAGGCTCGTCAAATTTCTGAACACATGTAGCTGTTGTTTGGTCCTTTATTCGTTTTGATACATTTTACAGATTGCATATAAAATGCAGGCAGAACGAAATATAGGCTATATTTTGCAGTTATGAGAGAAATACAAAGTAAAACGTCCAAAAAAAAAAAAAAGTACATGGCAGCATGAGATGAAAATGGTATTTTTTCCATAAAATGGAACAAAACAGCACAAAAATATTTGGATTGATCACATACTGTAGCAGCTGAATTATAATGTATATGCCAACACAAGCCAAAGGCTGCACAAAACAAAATGCTGGAGAATTATTTTGGAACAATCAGATTATTCTGACCCATTTGGATAAAGCCTGCTGCCGCCCAGGAAGCCACTGCGGAGAGTCCTGTGCCAACAGGAGCATATGGTGACATTGGTTTAGGGACAGAGTTATAAAACAGCAGGAAATTCTATTAGCTGCCTTGGAGGTCCACCCTTTGTGGCTGCTTTGAATATATATTTCTCCATAACGAGCAGGAGTTTGTGGGGATAAATTCCGTTTGGGAATTTTGGACACAAACATGCAGGGAGCTGAACATTTCGGCTGGTGTGAGCACATGTTAATATCACAGTGACTGTGATTTACCTTGACACCTTTAGAGTGGAATTTAAAATGAGTCTGAACTGTAGAAGGGGTTACACATACAAACTATAATGCGCATGCGATGCTCATAATTTCCACCTAAAGAAATGAATTATTATTTTGAAAAATTAAACTTTTTATTTAAATATTTTTACAGAAATAGCAGAGATGAGCTTAGATACATAATTTATCGTTTTTATTTTCGTTTGACAGGATGTTTAATCTGATGGGAGGAAAAAAAAAATCTTTAATCTTTCCAGAATTGGGATTTATTTTATTTGGTTTAACATCACTGCAGTCCTGAATCATCCACACCGCGGGTCATGTCTGATTGTGAGAGGAGTGAAAACCTCCTGCAGATTTTATTTTGTTTTACTGTTAATTCTTTAGATCTGATGTCCAGGACGATCAGAGTGTCTCTGCCGCTGCTGTGGATTATTAACCTCAAATTCAGTCAAAGCGTGACCAGCCCGCAGACCTCCCCGCACAACGAACGCTCCAATGGGCTTAAAGGTCTGAAGTGAAGCAGCGATGGTCACAAAGTTTTTTTTCTCCCTTTGCTTTAATTTAAACGTTAATTAGAAGCAGAGCATCTGACATCATCAATCATCAGCTCTTGAGGGATTTAATTGGATGATTCGCTTCGCTTTTTCCTCCTATCAGTACCAGAGGCTCCTTTAGACCAGAGAAGTCACTTTAAGAGTGTATTATTAGACTTTTTTCCCCCTCTCTCTCTCTTTGTGGAGAAATTTATCAAACACCGCCACGAGTTTTCCATTTCGGCCTCTTTTTCATTTAAAAATCACCGATCCTCCTATTAAATAACCAGGAGGGCAAATGTGCAGTGTTCGTGTCCTCCTCTCTTTTAGCTCGATAAAATCAAAGCAGTGGGAAAACTCCCACCCGGTAAAGGTCAGACTTTCTGTCATTAATCACCAAATTAATTCAGAGCGGCGCGCGGGGCGAATATCACGGATTCCTCAAAGTATCAAATTCAGCCTCCAGCAGATGGAGACTTGGAAGAGGGTGATGACAAATGAAACAACTGCAATAATGATAATCCTGAAAATGTAATTAGTTACAGTGCTGTAACGCGTTACTGACTGGAGCGTCTTATGGCTGCGACTCAGGTGTGTTTTGCACAGAAGGAAAAAATGAAGATTTGGAGCGAAAATGATTTTGATTTCGATTTTGATCACGTTACTTACAAGACAAAAGCACAAATAGCTGAAAGCAATACTGCCAAAATATGGAGGAGAGCGATTAAAGGTGCATCGCTCTTTTTTCTAAATTTCGTCGATAATTTATCTTTAAAATAAAACTTATTTTAGGAAAAAAAGAGCCATGTTATAATAAGAGCTTAACAATGTAAAATAAATATACTACAGCAAATTATACAGGAGGAAAATACAATATAACTGCCTCCAAGGTCACCACAAATACATCTCCATTGCAGTTTTATTTTAAAAAGAAGACTAATTTTATTGGAGACAAAAATCAAGGTCACAATAAAATCAGCACTGACACCGCAGATTCTTTCAGATCATATTAGAGCTATTTTTTGGAAGAAAAAAACAACAACGCGGTTTTGTTATCCCTGAAAAAAATAAGTCATTTACTTCGTGGTTAATCATTATTTAGCTGATGTGTAAAGGCCGTACACAGGGTGCGTTTTTGTCTCCATTGCTGCTGTAAAGAGGCAGCTCTCGCAGCGCAGCGTGTCGTCCTGTATTATGAAACAAAACAGCTGTAAACGCCTCTCAGTATAACATGATACAGGAGAAGGCTGCCCAGGGCGCTGTGGGTGTGTTTGTTTCCATTCTTAACCGGCCTGTTTCCACTGTAAAGCACACTGTGCGGCTGACTGAAGCAGGGCCGCGGCAAGGTGAGAGCTGATGAGGCTCCACGGCGCTTCTGTTACAGTGAATTTCTTTTTTGTTGTAAATGTGTATTTTTTAATATGAAATATTGGAGCAAATAAAATCAAAATAATGTTATTTTCAAGTGACAGACGGGCTGAATGCTTAATAATAAAAAAAACAGCAATACGAAATATAACTCTAAGAATATATGGGCCTGTTCACAGATTACATATTTCACTAAAAATAAATTAAAACGAAAAAATATCAAAATTTTCTGTTTTTACGCGCGTAATGGTGAGGGCACAGCATCCTTCACAGCCCTCACATCCGACTCATCACACCTGCTCTGTGCTCTGAGTGTGTGTGTGTGTGTGTGTGTGTGTGTGTGTGTGTGTGTGTTTGTGCTGTCAGTGTTGATGCTGGTGTCACTCGTGGAGACCGCTCTGTCTTTCCCCGAGCTGTCCTCGAACGCACCGTTACAGTTTTGACGTCGCACCGTCGTTTGGTTGAGACGCACAGGTGTTCATCTTTACAGCGGCGTCAGTGACGTCGTCAGCTCTCATTGGCCGTTTTTATTTTCTCCATCGGAGGCATTCCGTTACATCATTCACCCTCAGTGTTCTTTTGTTTCTCACTTTGGTCGTTACGTGTTCGGTCAGATCAGGTGCTGACTGGATTTCTGAAGAGGATGAGAAACAATTACCGCTGATTGACAGGATGATCATGAATATTTGATCAGTACCAGAACAACAGCCCATCAAACTGACAGCGCAGAGAGGATGTTGAGAATTTCTAATCTGTTTTTATATTTAATCTTTGCTCTAAAAATAAGATTTATAGCTGAGCACACTCAAACTTTAACATTTCAGTGGCTAAACCTCTAAATGACACAATCTGATTATTATTTTCTCGGTTTTTGCCTGAAAAATGTCAGAAAATAGTGAAAGTGTCAAATTTAAATCACTTTTTTTTGTCAGACCAACAATCCAAAACCCAAATATGTTTTGGATATTTGGATTATTTTTTTTGTTTGTTTTTTATCACATATGATATTTAGGAAGATGGAACCAGTGATTTTTTTTTCATCTTTGCGTTTCTGCTCAACAAATTCCTGAAGCAATTAATTAATTATAAATATTGCTGCTGATTTAAATTCTGTTGATTGACTATTGATTAATAGGAATGCGCCTGAATCTGAATATGTTATTCAGGAAAGATGGAAACGGATGTTTCTTATCTGAAGAAAAAGTCAGCTCAATGATTATCTCAGCATAGTTAGAAAAAGGTTGCATCTATCTTAAATAGTCATTAATTTAATGCACTAGGATTATTAAAATGAACAACAATATCTGTAGACTTTCAGAATATTTTGATTTATAAAACATTTTTTATTTTCTGATTTTTCAATATCCCCCAGGTAATGGGATGTGCTGCTGGGCTTCAGACAGTTTATAAAGCTTAATTACAGTATAAGTATTTGGAAATATGTAATTATATGATAACATTAAATCATTTTGATGCTTTCTAAGCACAACATTGCACTGCCAAATCATTTGCCCAATTAAACATGACATATACTATAAACCACTTCTGCTCCTGTATCTGGATGCAGATACAGATAATGAATTCTCTTTGCACTTTTATTGATTAATTGACCGATCACCTCAGTTCTAAACGACGCCCTCGTCATCCTTGATGTCTCACGTGTCCACTCAGAAGGTTCCCTCGGAGTATAAATTCTGACTGCCTGTTCAAATATGTACTTTGAAGTGCATTTAAAAATAGACGCCTGCAGACTTAAATCATTTGTTTTTTTGAATGAGGTGTTGTTGCATTGTGGGGCTGCTGTCCCACAATGCAACACACACCAAAAATGAGGTGATATGGACAAAAGAAGTCAACAATCGGAAAACCTAAATATGTTTAATTTACTATCACATGTGATATTTAAGAAGATGAAACTAGTTAATTATTTGCATCTTTGCTTGACAAATGCCTGGAATGGTTAATCAGTTAACAAAATTGTTGCTGAATAATTTTCTTGTGATTGACTATTGATTAACTGACCAATCACCTCAGCTCTATATGACACCCTTGACAACCTTGACCAAGACCACTCACAGTGGTATAAACACCTACATATGGATATTGTATATTGCACTGACAGGGATGACTGTTGGTGCAAAATACTAATACAATGACATTTTTGATAAATTGTGTGTAAAGCCAAATAATAGTGGTCTTAAGGGGGCCAAGTTCCTTCAGTTATAATTTTTTTGCACCATCTGTTTAAGCTTAATGTGCCCAAAGAAAAATAACAAAAACTCTATCACCGTTTCTGAACAAAGCACACTGCTTTTTTGTGTTTGAAACATTAACTTTATGTTGTTGTTATTTAGTCTTTTTGAGGATATTGGATGGTTCAATTAATGAATTTTAATTTATGAAAGAAATCGCCACCTTGCAGTTATTAACAGCCCCCTCGGTCACTTCATCCTGACTGTAACGCAGCTTTTAAACCAGGAAAAAAACAACACAGGCCATTTAATAATATCCACAATCTAAAACCATATTTAGTCGTATATCATGATATTGATATAATATCTATATATTGCCCAGCTCTTTGTCAGAACTACAAAAGCTTGAATTACTCAGACAGATTGTGAGAATTATCAGGCGGTACAAGTTAAAATCTCAGAATCTCAAAGTCAGAAATCCCCGATTTTAAAATTGGCAGAAGCCTTGTTCAGCTTAACTGACATCTGTCTGCACATACTTGTTTCCTTCTCTGTTACCACAACAAAGTAAACCACTGTCATTTCTTGTTTCCTAACTGCCAGCGTCAGTGCACAGTGTATATATGGTGTTAGTTGACATAGTGAACACGGTGATGCTGTCATAGTAATGGCTGATACAGAAACCAGGGCCCAGGCAACATGAACCGTCTCCATCACACATGGATGAAGTGAAAAAGTGAGGTTCTGCAGTGCTGTTCCACCACCAACCACTCCTCTCCTCTGACTGACATCAACTGTGTTTGGATTCCCAAATAAATGAGACCCAACCGCTTCTCAGCCCCAACACCTCTGAACGCAGAGCTGCAGCAGACCTCTGTGGCTTCATTTTGCTCCACACACTCCACCTCCCACCTCTCCCCAGGGAGTGGACCGTGGTCGTCCTCGTTGCTCTCTAATGGGCCACAGGGGCCTATTTAAGATCATAAAGAAGGATATGTGGAGGCTTTAAGCAGGATTACAGCATTAAGGCTGAATGTTTCTCCTGTTTGACTCTTGATTAGCTCCATTACTGTGTAATTAGCCCACTGACTGGAGGTACACGGCGTGGAATCTGATACGAGACATTAGACTTATATTAGTGATGTCTGAATGTATGTGTGTGTGTGTGTGTGTGTGTGTGTGTGTGTGTGTGTGTGTGCGTGTGTGTGGCGTTTGTCGCCCAAAGCCAGCTAGTCCAAGACGAGCAACTATAATGACCCTGCTCTAATTATATTAAAACTACATCTCAGTTAAAAAAAAAGACTCTCTCTTTGCTTTGAGTTGCTGGTTGCTTTCACCTGGTGGGACGTGATGACGGAGTCATTTATGTTTCTGTGTGTCCCTTTGATTCTGTAGTACACAGTGGCAGACATTCCTTTCATTCTCAGCACAAAATGCAATATTTTGAGATAGTTTTTGCATTAAAATGCATTTTGATGGTAGCATTTGATGTTTATGGTGAAGACTCTTTCAATCCCTTTCAATCCTCACTTATGACCCTCTGTGGTGGTGTCTGTAGAGACCCTGCAGCCCTCCGTGTTTCCTTATTTTCTCATTATTCTGCTGTGCTCAGGACGCTCAGGACTAATGCAAAACATCGGTTTGACATCCTGGTATCTTTTGGGTGAGTTTACGAACAGCTCGGAAAAATTCTACTGATTCTATCTTTAACAAATGTGAATTTTACAGAGTAAGAAAGCATTAATGCTTTGAGTTTTGGTAGTGGAGTGGCCCAACATCAGTGCATAGTGTATATTTGTAATAAAAATATATATATGTATATATATATATATATATATATATATATATATATATATATATATATGCATATATATATATAAACACATATAAGCATATATAAATTCAGGATTTTCTGGTAATAGAGTGACCCTATTGTTTGCAAATGGATCTTGAATAACCATAAAAAAAAGTAAACATAATTTTGAAAAATGTGAAAAAAGTGTACATGTATATTATATATATATATATATATATATATATATATATATATATATATATATATATATATATGTAAGTAAAAACCATAATCAGCATTTTTCTTTTCTCAAGTGATCTTAATGCAGGCAATTTTAACAAATCTGAATGTAAACAAACATTTTAAGAAAGAAAACATCACTACTTTGGTTTTTAGTCGTGGAGTTACCCTTCTGTTAGCATGTGGGTCTTGATTAACCATATACACTAAAAATATGAAAATACATTTAAAAAAAAAAAAATTAAAATGTGCCAATATTGGTGCATGGTATATATTTATAATAAAAAATAAATGATATAAAAATAAAAAAGAGGTATAAAATCAGCATTTTGTGTTTCTCGTGATTAAATACGTTCAAATGGAACTCATGAACTCATCATTAAGATTCCATTTGAACACATCAATAACGCAGGCATATGAATGTAAACAAACATTTTACAGCAGAAGAAAAGATTTTTGGTAGTGGAGTGACCCCTTTGTTTGCATGTGGATCTTGAATCAAGCTTTTAATTATTATAATCATCTTTTTGTCGGCTATTGACACATGCAATCTCATCATTTGACTTTAGACAGTAATTCTCAACACATTCAGACTTTAATGTGAATTATGCTGCAGTCTTTTGTGAGATAAGCGTCATTGACCAGCCTTAAATGATCCATTATAACTTATGTGGACTTCTGTTTTGTCCCCAAAAGGAAGGCAAGTCCCCACAACGTGACTGTGTCAACAGATTTATGTCCCCACAGCATGATTAATACGTGTCCACACGTCCACACAGATACAGGGTGCACGTGGTCAGATCTATTTATAGGTGATGGGAGTCTGTCGCTGAGCTGCTCTGTGATCAGTAACGACCACAACACGAACGCTCAACAGGCCGAAGTGAAGAGCAAAGGACTTCATAACCTCGGATTAAAATACAAACTGCAGCTGGTCAGCATTTTATTAGAAAGAGAAAAAATTCTGATGTTCGAACCAAAAATCAAATCAAAAACATGTTGGCTGCTGTTTGTTATATGCTCTCATTAAACCTGGGCGGTACACATATCACATGTGACATTTCTGCATTAAAATGTCTAAAAACGTCTGCACTCGTGTTGCATTTTCAAAAAATGTTTCCAATAATGTTCAAGTGCAGAGAAATCCATAATTTAGTCAAGGTAACTGTGTGTCACATTTGGTCGCCTGTTGCTACAACTGCCAGGGAACACACATAACAACCAGGTGATACGTCAGCAAGTGAGGAAGGAAGGAAACTGTAACTTTACCTCGTCCAGGAACATGATTTCTACCCGAGTCACATCAGATTTTCATCTGCAATGGTGCTTTTTTTTATATAATAATAAATAAAATCAATAAAGACAACAACTCCCATGATCCCACCCTATTCACAACGTCATCAAAGTTCATCTTTTGTTATTGTTTTGACTAAGAGTGGCAGAAATTACGTACTGTCTCTTTAAAATGAAACTTGTTTGAAACTTCTTGCTGTGATCTGTGCTGTGATCTCACCTCAGGATCATTTATGACTGAGAAGACTCTTAAAATTAACAGCTGGTTAAGATGACTTTCAGTCAGTTTATTCTCCTTTACATTCCTACTTTGATTCCCATTATTCCTCTAAAGGAGCAATATGTAGCAATTGTGTATTCAAAAATGAGTAGGCCTACTGCAGTCCAAATATCAGGTTGGTGCCACAAACAGTACATTATCTATGTTGAAATCCTATTTAATAGGGCTGCAACTATGATTATTTTGATATTTGATTACTCAGACAACTATTTTCTCAATTAATTGATTAAAAGTTGTTTTAAAATGTCAGAAAATGGTGAAAAATGTCAATCGGTGTTTGTCAAAGCCTAAGAAGACGTCCACAAATGTCTTGTTTTATTCACAGCCCAAAGATATTCTGTTTACTGTCACAGAGGAGTAAAGAAACCAGAAAATATTCACATTTAAGAAACTGAAATCAGAGAATTTTGACCTTTTTGCTTTAAAAAAAAAAACTACTGAAACTGATTAATCGTTGTCAAAATAGTGGCAAAATAAATGGCATCAATTAACTGATTAATCGTGGCAGCTCTACTGTTGAATATATGATATATGGTTGAAGTAAGTTGTTTCCCCCCCACCCCCTCCTCTATAGACTCAAGGAAGCTCAGGCAGGCTGCAGGAACACTGCAGGAGCGCAAGGCGAGAGCAATATTGTAATTTGACAATAACAAGCGGCGACAAATCCTCCATTGTAAGTTGATCAGCTGTTTATAACTGTCAGTTGTCTGTCAGTGTAAATTTAAGCCTGTTATCCTCTAAACAAAAGCCCACTGCTCTGAAAATACTCACTCTGGAGTTTGAGTTCAGTCACTGCCTGCCAGACTCCATCGATATCTTGCTCAATTTAACAGTTATAAATATCTACAAAATTATGAATGATTTCTTACAACTGATAAACAGACAGTTAGTTATTCAGTGAACCTTCAGCATTTGAACTCTAATTAACATGAAACAGGCAAACTAAAACAGATGTTTCTGAATAAAATCTTTCCAATACAAATTCAGTTCAAATGGGCTTCATTACACAGGAGACTTGCAGAAACAAAAGAATTCTGACTTTGTTATCAATATATAGACAAATATATATACAAATAAATAACTAAAAACGGGGGAAAAAAGAAAATGTACATATATACTTGAGTTGGTCTTTGGCATATTTTCTGTCTTGTCAGGAGTCCTTGGCTTAGATTTTAATACACATGACTGAACACAGGTTTTAGCTGAATTCAGCAGGATTTGATCTTTTAAAAGTGGTGAAACTTGCAGCAAATTTCAAGTGATGATCCTTTCACAGAAAAATCCATCTGAGCCAAACATGTTTTACAGACTGGAACCTTACAGTCGCCAGTGATCACTTGTATTTATATGTTGCAATTATACCATTGAAATAGAGCACTGACATTTCAGTTGCTTCTGTGCAGGCAGCTAAACAAAATGCATGTTCTAGCACTATGACAGTCATTATTTATCCATTAGTTCCACTCTTTTAGCTGTTAAATGAGGCGAGAAAATGTTTTGTTTTTCATGTGAACACAACGTACAAGCAAGCATGAGCAAACAAGCTCAACCAGCATACAGGATGTTTTACTAAAGCCTCCACTGTTGTTTTCCACAATGAGAAAAAAAAAAAAGACTCCACTCAGGACTCTGAAGGCCTATCTTCTCATGTCACTGTACATATCTTGGCAAATGAAGACAAATGCTTGTGAGAGCACACATCGTTCCAGGGGAGCTTTCGACAAATTAATCACTTGCAATTCTATCCTTGTCCACTTGGGCGCCCGGCGGGTCCCTGACGCGGCGTCCCAGACGTAATGAGGGGCACATCGCCCAACGCTCTTCACGATCTCCGCGGAAACAAGAAAAACACAAATGACCAAGCGAAGCCACCTCTCTGGAGGGGCGTCGTTTTCTTAAGATGGTGTGGCGCCTCGACCTCCAGGATCACCCCTCTATACCCCTACACCAGCTCCTCCTCTCCCTCCCCACATCAGGATTTCATTAAGTGGTGAGCAGCAACCCCCCCCCTCCCCGACTCTCCTCCACCACCACCACCACCACCAAGCCACTCCACTCCATCACCACCCCCTCCTCCTCCCCCTTTGCTCTCTCCTGAGCCACTTTGCTCCCCAAACCAAATGAGGAAATAGCTCGTCTGGTCGCTGACAGACCCCGGGTTTGGCCGTAAAGATAAATGACCCAAAGTATTAAAGTTTAACACGTTGACAAAACCCACCTGATCTGTGGGATTAATGCTACAAAAAATCCATCTGTGGAAAAAAATGGGGGTGGGGGGGGTGGCGGTCGTGAGAGGTGATGAGGACTCACAGGAGAGTAATAGCAGGGCAGTGGGAAGGTCAAACAATCTTTAGAATAAGTACATATCCAGCGCTGAGAGGCAGAGACGATATGTTATATCTCGTGTTCTTGTGCAACATGTTTGGGGAAGTTAAGCAATTCCACAAAAGGTAAAAACACTGTTTTTAGACTCATGATGCCTAATTGGGTCACATGAACAACACAAGGAGTGCTTTCACTTAAAAGCACATTAATATTCTGATGTCATTCGGAGCAGAGGTCCTGTTTTCTGAGTTTTCCAACCACAACAAAGTGTGTTAGCAGAAACATGAATATCAGTCAGAACTCAGGTTGTTAATTTGCTGCCTTTATGCTTTAACTTATCATTAAGAAATAAATGATTAGGCTTTTGGTTCTTTTTGTTTTAAAGTTTAATTATAATTATTGTTTGATCCCGTAGATGAGAGCAGCCCAAATCCTCTGGCCAGTCAGATGAACAATAAGGCTGATTTTGCCAATCGATGATCAGCATCATTACAGAGAAAAAAAAAAAAAAAGTCCTTTTAGTCTGTCTCCATCCAAGAGGATAAACCTGACACACAAGTATATTATGGAATTTTCAAATAATGTATTTTAGACAGTTGTCACTTTATTTGACACTATATTTTGCAGTTTTTGCAGACTGTTGAACCAAACTCCATTCTGAAAACAGCTGTTTTATGGTAGGGACATATTTTTTCACAGTAAAAACTTTAGTTACTCCGTCACTGTGGCTCTTTTCTGATTCACTTTGATCTAGAAACACAATCGGCTAACATGTCATTTACTCAGCAACATCATTAACTTACTTGTGGTGAAGAGTTTGTCACAGACACACTTACAGACTGATCGCTTTTACAGTGCTTGTTTTCACCCAAATGGGGGCGTGGTCGTGGGGCATGACATATGGGTGCTCTCATCCATAGACAATCGACAACCTTCCTAAATCCCGCCCCTTTTCACTCTGTGCTCAAGTGACAGTTTCAAGAGATTAAGTTATTATACAGTATAGAGCTAACACACGTTGGTTGTTGCGCGTCTTATTGTGAGCATGAAAGCTGCATGTGTATTGATGTATTTTTCTGTTGGGATATTATTAAAATCTTAATGAGGACCCCAGGAAGAGTAGCTGATGTTACAATACAGCGGTTAATGGGGATCTAATAAACAAACAAACAATAAACACACAAACTTTACCTTTAGCTTGTCAGCTGAACGTTCAGTTGTCTCGGTTTCATGTATGCATGGGTGACCAAACCCTGGAAGCCTTTAAGACGAGGATTGTGAGACAACAGCGTACTATTGTTGTTTTACATGACCTCAGTTTGCATCACATATGTAACAAAAAAAAAAAAAAAAAGGTCTGTCCAAATGAATTTAATAGTTTCTGTCTCTGGGAAAGTAGGAAAAACAGTAAAACAAAACCAAACTACTGTATCTTTGAACTGTCTGTTTAAACAAATCACACACATTTAGGCTCTTCTTTGTCAACTGCTTTGTATAACTAATAACTAATGTAATATTTGTTCATGTCCAATCACTGAGTCTCCCCTGAAACTGTTTGGAACCCCCCTGGAGAGGCCCACCTCCCACTTTGAAAACCTCCGCTATGGAATAATGACACCATCCACATTTATACTGGATCCATATAAGCCTGCTTTCACTATAATGATCTGGGGAAATGATGTCTCCATTATAAAGTAAATAAATTCATGAACAAACTGCATTTTTACTTTTTCTGCATTTTCTTCTAATGTTACTCCCCCGTCCACCCTCACCAACCCCTGCTGTTACTTGTTTGTGTGTGTGCATTACTCTTACTAGGCAGATGTAGCAAAGTAAGGTAAACAGGAACATACAGGTTTTGACACAGAACCTGTTGTTGTTGTCATACTGGACACTAAAGGCTGGGAACACATTAGGGGCTGACAAATTGTTTCCAATTATTGTAGGTGTTAAATAATGGAAGTCTCTTCCTGACAACAGCTGCAGAAAAAACTGCCCAAAACGTAATTTTATCAACATATTTTACTTTTTGATGAACACTTATAAAAGGCAGGCAGCTTTGCCAAATTTGATGTCTGGATTTCAATAGAGAATCTAAATGCTGTTTTAATTCTGTTTCTGCCAACCATAATTACATAAATAAATGGTGTCAGAACTCAGAAAGATGCTGAAATACTCACTAAGGCACTTTATTACTAACCATTTAGACTAATCTGCCCTACAAAGGAAACAGGCAGTAATTTCTCAGAGTGCTGCACTGAGAAAAAATGACTTTAAAGTTTTCTTGCTGTCGAGCCAAAATAGTTGCAGGCAGATAATTGGATATGTGTCAGTTTTACAGCTTTATATCAGGTTATTGTTTCTACATATTAATCCTGACCTCTGATTTGACCTTTGACCTTATTTGGAAGTTCCTGTATTCTGCCTTTGCAGAGTTTACCAAAAAATATTTGGTCATACCAAAGCAAAAGACAGTAACTTCCATTTTATCTGATGACTTTAGCTTTAAAAAGCAGAATAATGACAAATATGATCAAATCATTAGTCTGATAATGATGTCAAAAGAAATTGCACCTTTTACTGTTATTATTTACATTATTGTTATTATCATTATATATTTACAGCCTTTATTAATATATTACAGTATGCTGGTGATGATCCAAGTAACTCTTGGGATGTTTCTGAGCATTTGAAGCAAATAATATTTATATTCTAATAAATTAAAATCGGAACTTTGAATATTAAAGGCAATATGCTGCAAGAGAAAAAATATTAAAATACCATCAAACCTTTTCAGATAAAATATGACAGTGATGGCTCAGTTTTAATGCATTTTCACAGCTGGGATCATAATCTGAGGTGAGTGTGAGAGTTATGACTCTGTGGTCTTATTTTAATATTTTTCTATACAGTTGTTATATATAGCAGTATAATGCACATAGTTGACATATTTCTTCATTTTCTGCAGATATTTGACATGTTAGAACACAGTAACTGAAGTTACAGTGGTTTGCTGTGGTTTCTCTACAGCTTTGTACAGTTACTGTAATTTTGACCCCATATTTTCTCCAAAATAAAACACATGTGAGAGAAGATATTTGTCCACATGATAAAGGATGTCTTTAATGTCACAAAAATGATTATAACACATTTTTGACAAGAATGAAATTACTGCCTTTTTCCTTAGTAGAGCAGTACTATAACTCCCTTTTTTACAGGATTACCTAAAAAGTTGATAAGAAAACAGCATCTAGTTCTGAATGCTGCAGAGTCTTAAGTAAAACAAAGAAAAGGAATCAAAGCGCTGAAGCAGCTTTAATACAAAACTATCAGTATTGTTTTTCATGTTCAAAACCTTCCTGTACAGCATTAACCTCTGACTATTGAAGTCTGTGGTGCATCTGTTAGCAGATTGCGGCTTTTCAACCATTTGGGAAAACGAATCATTTATCATTCAGATATAAAGATTCATATAATCTCATATGACCTTTAATCAGGAAATGAGGTCATCTCTAAAGTATATTATAGATGTGAATGTGGTCATTGCCTCATCATTTTGTCCTTGATTATTACTGAATGATCCCCGCGGGGGGAATGAGGTGATTGAGTTTGTGTTATCTTCTATTTAAAGTTGAGGTTAAAGGTGAAAGCAGAGTGTATACGTTACCTGTACTCAATCAATATTCAGAGGATACAGCTGTGGTGGGAAACTTCCAGAATTTAAACATTAAATGATGAGCATTCATCCTCGTCTTGCTTGTGGAAATTCTGGTCTGCTGGTTTGTTTGGAATTTTTCTTTTTTGTTTTTCTTTTTTTATAGAATTTTTAACAAAACACAAGACATGCGGAGTGAATGAGGGGATAATGTGCAGCATCCACGGATGAATTAATGGAAATCATACAGAAACAACACATGTATTGTAATTATACACATTTGTGGTTTTGATGATGATTTAAATACCTTTAAAGTGGCACTTTATAAATAAATGATAGTGTTACACTCGAGTGAGGCAGAGACCAGTAATTCTCTCTGATGATCTGCCTGTTTTTCTCAAGAAAACTCCTTTATCTTTTATTGAATATTTTCCATATTGTGTATTTAAAGTTTTCACATTTTCTTCAGCTAAAAGCTCCAGTTTATCATACCCAAAATTTCCACGTGAACTCTTAAAAAAATGTATTAAGGTATCAGTTATGATCTTTTACGAATTTTTCATAAGGAATGATCCTAACTAATAACTTAGTTGTGATCAAATATAATGATATACAATTACATACATGAACAGATTATAACAGTGTGCTATAAAACGTGTTAACTGTTTATCTGCTGTTTCTATAACTGCCTCCATGCACACTTCACTCACAGGTCGATGTCTTTAAAACTCATGAAGACGTGTTGAGCTCGAGGGTTCTTTCATGACCTTGAAATCAGCAGTCTGCACCTCATCAGCTGACCACGGTGTGGTTTTACAGGCTGCCATTCATAAAAATCAAGATGTCAGGATGTCAGTGTCACGGAGCTGACACTTCTAGTGATGATTCTCTCTGGTTAATAAGTGGTCCGCTGACTATTTAGTCTCCACTCAGATCACTTGCAACGTCAAACGAGGAGACACCAAATAAAGTACCAGGCGCTTGGTCCTACCCACAACTTTTGACAATGGAAAAACAACAAAGAGCAAGTTGAGCTGAGCTGAGCTGAGCTGACCAACCAGCATTTATGTATTTATTTTTGGTGGGGTTCAAAACACCCTTTTTTAATGCCTTTATGTTCTTATGGCCCAAGGCATTATGTTTTCAGGTCATCCCATTCTTGTGAACACGATATCACAAGAACACACTGAGGGAAACACTTGGACTCAAAAATTAAATTATTAGATTTTGGCGGTCAAAAGTCAAGGTCACTGTGACCTCATATCTGTCCCATTCTTGTTAAGGAAATATCTCCAGAGAATTTCTTCAAACTTGACACAAATGTTCACTTGGACTCAAAAATTAATGTTGGCTAAACTTTACAAATCTCTCGCTGGTTGCACCTGGCATTGCAGTAGGTGCTTCACCACCTGTTGCCTGATGGGGATCTTCTAGTTAGTGTATGAATTCTTGAGTTATGGCCAAAAATGTGCCTGGTGAGGTCACAGTGTCCTTCGACCACCAAAATCTAATCAGTTCATCCTCGAGTCCAAGTGAACATTTGTGCCAAGTTTGAAGAAATTCCCTCAAAAAATTTCCTGAGATATTATGTTCACAAAAATGGACATGAGGTCACAGTGACCTTGAATTTTGACCTTTAACCACCAAAATTGAATCAGTTAATTTTTGAGTCCAAGTAAAAATTTGTACCAGAAGAAATTCACTCAAGGTGTCCTTCAGCATACAGTCATGAATGTGTACAAAACATTTAGGCTGATCAGTCCAGTAAAATGGGAGACAAACTACTGTATTATGCAGCTTCCTGTGTGCTGGTGCCCTGTTGATTTTTTTTTTTGTCACTGTTGAGCCTCTATACATGTTACAGAAGCACTGTCACTCCAGCATGACATATATATGAATTTATACGACACACTTTCTGCTTCTTTTGAGCACCACATGTCCATGTGTGTTTGGTGTAACCACAGTATATATCAGTGTTTCCCAAACAGGGACTCACTTTTGAAGAATGACAAACCATCACAACCCAATCCACAATTACTTTAAAGCTTATTAATAAATCTGGGTAAGATTTAATATGCTCATAAATTACTGTTCATCATCATTTTTACTTCCATTTCTCCATCACCTTGTATCATCTTGACTAAAGCAGCACCGATTAATCGATTATTAAACACAAACTATTTTCATCACCAGTTTGGGTTATTTCAAAGGGAAAAAAAGCCAAAATATCTGATTTCAGCTTGTCAAATGTGAATATTTTCTGGTTTCTGGCAGTAAACTGAATATCTTTGAGTTGTGGACAAAACAAGACATTTGAGGACTTCATCTTGGACTTTCAGAAACACTTGTCAATATTTTTCGCCATTTTTCACCAACAACTAATCAATAAATCGTCAATATTACGGACAAATTGATCAGCAATAAATTATTTGCAGCCCTAATCTCGATGCATTGTATTGTAAACATATAAACATGTTAAATACTTTATAAATGAGAAATAAATGCATTTAGGCTGAGTTAACAGGACGTCTCATTGGTTTTATTTCCTCTCAAAACAACACAGAACATATCAAACTATTGAATTATAAGAATATAATTAAGATACTACTACATTTCTTCCATAGTCTTTAGTCTTGTAGTTGAAAAGTAAGACTGAAGGTTTGTTCGCCTCAGATTAGACCTCCAGCAGAGAGCAGCAGGTATAAAAATGATCTGCTGTAACTCTGCCGGTGTTTGTTTTGCCCGACGACCACATGGATGGAGACACTCACACAGGACGACATGGCTGCCAGAGGTTTAAGTCATTTTAAAAATAAATGTATGCAATACACTTTTCTGTGATTAAGCCCTGATGTGAAATATGAACTGTCATGATGTAGAAAGCACCTCTCACCTCAGCAGGATAAAACAAACTGTGAGAATTATTGGCAAACACGCTGCTATTTGGCCCAGTTGTGATGCACTTCATGGAATAATGAACGTGCCCACGTGTGTGAAATATAAGCTATTAAACTAAGTTTATCATAGCTGAGGTGCAGTACAGTGCTTATTGGAACACATTTGGATGTTTTTAGCCAGTTGTTAAATCATTATTATTTCCTTCTGTTTTTCATAGAAGATTTAAATTGAAGTTAACTGGGAAGAGATTTCCTTCTTTATGAAATATTTAAATAGCAATAACCCGTAGGAAGTTAAAAAGTAAAACCATTAGCCAGGACGTAAAGTCATGTTGATGTCAGAAGCTCTAAACTGTGGAGTTCCTGTAATGATACTACTGACTAAACTTCTTGAACAGACAAATTTAATAAAACAAGAAACCAAAGACGCATAATAGATGGAGAAAACAGACTGAATACTGCAACCAGGTGAACTAAAACAAGCTTTTGAGTAAGGTTTCATATATTGACTATGTACTTCCAGCTGTGAAGCTTTGTTACATTGCTGTTTATAATGTTACTTGTATTTATTTATTTTCCCCTCTCCCTCTC